>WEDG01005718.1:0-257735 GCA_017591395.1 Schistocephalus solidus | reverse complement strand
AGCCTCCGGCGAAGAGGTCCATGCTCCTTTGCATGTCCTCCTCTGTCACGGTGTTAAGGGCGCAGTCGTCCGCGAAGAGCAAGTCATGGACTGTAGTCGTAGACACGCGCGTTGGAGCCTGCATACGCCGACTGTTGACAGTCGATATATAACCCTTATCAACCACCCAATGGGCTTGTTTGAATGTGTGCATGCACTTAAGAAAAAATATATAAATGCCCAATTTTCGATTCTTTTGACTCTATCTGTACAAAAAGACGAGTGGGGGTTACAGGTTGGTCAATTCTGCAGAAAATTTCCTCATTACACGTTTAAACTGTACGCTATCACTAATAATTTGCAGGAAATAATGAACGCATCCTCAAGTGCGATCGAGTCAGTCCTATGTATTTACGTGAGGGATCGCATACTTGGGGTCAAGTTATGCCTGGAAGACGACGGAAAATAAAGTTCGAATGAATATTCCAAACCTCCTCTGTTTTGATCGATTACAATTCTGAACCATTGATTACTCATAGTCCTTCGACTGCCTATGGACGGAGGCCAAAGACAGAATCACCTTATTTTATCGGGTCATCAGAAGATGAGTCCGAAGCTTGTTAATGGAGCATTTGACTTAAGGCTCACGGACGAAAGAGTCCTGGTTCAAATCCCGAAATCCTGCGATAGAAATATGGGGCTGCGGAGTTGCTAGTGACGAAAAATGACAATTCAAAAAAAGGACAGACGGACACAACCACATCCTGTCCCAGTTCAGAGTGCCAGCGAAAAGGAGGCAGAGAAATGTAAACGAGAAGAAAATCAAGCGTACAATGACCGCGGTAAAGTGAAGAACATCATGTCCACCTCAGACTTGGAACTAAACGGAACGGCGCCACCGTCACCGCCACTCAGCTAAGAGCATGCAAGCCTGTTGAGGAAGAAATCATGGATTCTGCAGTACTAGACCAATCACTGAAAAAGACTCTCTAGCCAAGCCTTCTGTAATCCAGGAATTAGCCACCAATGGATTATTACAGGCGGCAACGCACTCTAGCCTTCCTCTCCTGTCGAGGGCGGTCCAAGAGGGGCTGAGCGGGAAATATTTGAGCACTAACCCAATTCCAGCATATGGCTACAGATGCGGTGACCTTGCTGTGTCAGAAGATGTAAGGACAAGAACAAATACCACAAGACGCCAAGGACTTCACCTCTGTACATCTCTACAAACACCGAAGGATATCCATAAATAGGCCACAGTCATCGCATAATTTCCCTCACTAGAATTTTAAGCAGTCTTCGACCGAGTGCTACGCAATCGTCTGAACACAAACCTGCAGTCAGAAGGGCATTCGGAGAGTCAAGGTGGATTCTGGAGAAACGGCAGAAATCTTGATGGATCTTCACAGCCCACCGACTACAAGGAAATGAGGGCCGGTGTATGCAGAACTTTTGTTGGTCGGACTAGCATCTTCGACACCGTGAACCATCATGAATTTATGAGAACCATGCTGAAATTCGGATATCACGGAAGATTCAGGTAAGCGGTCTGTCAACTACATGATGGAATGATGGTGCGCGTCACAGATAGTCAGTCAGTCTTGTAAACGTGCTTGTGTTTGACAGATGAGGCGAGTGTGTAACTGTCCCTCTACTCTCTTCTGTTTTACATTTTCCATCATGCTGATGGACGACTGCAGTGAGGAGCGGTCTTCTTGACCCTGTCTTGGCATCGTAACGGGGTGGGAAATAGGAGGGGGAGGGTGAGGTAGATGCTTTGAATGTCGGTTTCTCTATGAAAAACTTCAAGCGGAAGCCATTGCTTGTCCAACCTGTCGTCGCTTACGACGCACGAACTGTCGTAAGTTATACATTTCCTGCCGTGTTTTGATTGAAACCCGACCGAACCGTAGGAGGTTAATGGTGGTGATGCGGAAAATGGGCTTTTTCACAAGTAATTTTTTTCGAGTCTATTTTTTGAGGTAAAGTAGGGGCCGTTTGCGATATTCGCATAGTTTTCTAGACTGCTAACTGCCCCACACGAAGTACGCATGGTTGCGCGCTTTATGCTGCTGGCAGGGGCATTAACGTAAGCGAGGAAAGTCCACACGGAAGTGGAAGGTGGGTTTTCTGTCCGCGTGAATTGACTGGGGCCAAGTAACGAAAAAGGAGGAATGTCTTGTTACGAAAAAGAACTTTTAGCTTCAGAAATGCTGATTTCCTAAATCGGTGGTTTCATGTTACCTCGACAAATACTTGTTTTATCAGATTGAGAAGTACCCGGCGTGGGGTAATATACAAGGAGAACTAGTGACCTGTCGCCAATTTTCCTTGGGTATACCGTGCTATAAAGACGACGGGCAACTTTCGCCTGTCGCCGAGTTGGAGTGAACTCGGAAAGTGTTGGCAGCAGCAGCAGCAGCGGAAGGGTTGTCATGTGAGACGTTAGAAAGAATTTGGGACACTAGCAGCCACTCGGAGGCGGATTACTCTCGAAATGTATATAGGAATACTACCGACAGGACGAGTTGGTTCTTTGTATGTGAAAAAAGTATCACTACGCAGCGCTGCCATGGAGGTAAGTGTCCCAGACAGATCGTTTTAGGAGCAGGTCCGATATTTCAATGAAAATTTAAGTCGAAGGCAATCAATGTGGAATAAACACACAATTCCCATCCTAAAAACAAGAAGTACTGCAATTTATATCGTATTCCCGACATAGTTACTAGCATAAAAGCCCAGAAACGTGTTTCCCTGATATTTCTGCTATATATATATATATATATATATATATATATATATATATATATATATATATATATATATGATAGTGTGCGGCTCACCGATCTGCCTAAGGAACATTTATGTTCCGTTGTGCCCTGGAACTCAGACTAGAGCCCTCACAGGCGGGCGCATAGCGACGTGCAGCATATGTTGATAATGTGGAACCGAAAAAAACAAGGGAGACCGGAATGGCCATTTCTAAATTATTAGCCGTCATTAGCCAGTTATACCCAATCCCAAGTGTGGAACACCTGGGATTCGAACCCGCGACCTTTGGTAATTGAGTCGAACGCTCTACCATTGAGCCACGGGCTCGTTGCTTTGTCGGTTGCGATCGGGAGTATGATGATAGAGGTGCGGCTCACCGATCTGCCTAAGGAACATTTATGTTCCGTTGTGCCCTGGAACTCAGACTAGAGCCCTCGCAGGCGGTCGCATAGCGAAATGTAGCATATGTTGATAAAATGGAACCGACAAAGACAAGGGAGACCGGAATGACCATTTTTGGGTTATAAGCCGTCATCAGCCAGTCATACCCGATCCCAAGTGTGGAACACCTGGGATTCGAACCCACGACCTTTGGTAATTGAGTCGAACGCCCTACCATTGAGCCACGGGCTCGTTGTTTTGTCGGTTGCGATCGGGAATTTGATAAATATCGTCATCAGCGTGAAATTATTAAGTGCAGGGCATGGAGTTAAGTGACCGGGACATGAATTTTTAGGGCCGGACTCGAAGTTTCGATGGACATTTGGGTCGAAGATAATACACGATAGTTCGACCGTCGATTTCGACGATGTCAACCGTATGCTCCACGGAAGGGTGGTGCCGAGACGGTGAATTGCGCATGATTTAGTTTAAAGTGATAATAGACTTGCGCTGCATCTACCGCACTCTCCCCTCCTCCTCCACCTGAACCCGGTGTCATGACAGAGTCAAAAAGACCGGAGATGGGAGAGGGCGCAGGTGGCTGGCGCGGCCGGAGCCAACCCTGGTCGAAGATAATTAACGACTGGAATAACCCCGTGAAGCCCATCCTACAAACAAGTAGTAGGAATCTAATATGGCAAAGATGTTTTACCGTACTTCCGACGTAGATACTAGCTAAAAGCCCAGACACGTTTTACATCGGGTTCTGCTGCTGTGTGACGCAGCAACGATGGTTCAGTTCCTCAGTGGGTCCCCCAGCATTCCATACATATACATATATATAGTTCGATATGCGTAAAGAATCGAGGCCCAGAGGAGGAAGAGGAAGAATAGAGTTCCCGACCGAATTGTATTCGTACTGACGTTTCGGAAACTTCCTCGCTTCCAGCATCAGATTATGCAATACCTTCGGCATTATAAACGCAAAATTATGAATCAAGCGCCAGGGACACGACTTCTTGGAGGCAGTAACCAAACTACAATGGTGTATCCTTTAGGAGGTTTCATAGCAGTGATTCCATCATACGTTTAACCCGAGTAGCAGATACGCATTTTGAATATTTTTAGGCTGTTGCATAGCGCAACTGCGAGGGGGTTCAGCTCGTCAGAAATTACCCTAGAGTCGGCTATAAGGTGGCTTTTACGCAAACACCAGATATGATGCGAATACCTAGTGACTGAGGCTGACCCTTAAAAGTTTCGTTTCGGGCACTCAGATGACCTCGTATAAACAAACCGCATAATTATTAGCGAAGGTGCCGTTTCACTGGCCCGACTACAGAAGCATTACCGGCCAAGTTCGTCTTGGGGAGGAGCTCTACAGACGTTGCAAACGCTGACAAAGTGAAAGCCAGTAACAATGAGTAATGGTCATTTCTGGCTTATCCGACGTTGGCAGCCAGTCATCTCCCAAACCCAGGCAGATTGGGTTTCTTTGGTCACCGAGTACGAAGGCAGACGCTCATCTACAGCGGAAAAAATATTCCGGACAAAATCAGCAAACGTGTGGGATCTAGAAAAAAAACCAATGCAGTTGGAGACGGAAGTGTTGTACAAAATGGCAAGCGATTGGAAGAGGCCGTAAAACAGCTATCTGCATTGTCCGACCTTACATTATGAGTTGTCGTGCCCTCCGCCCACAACGCACTCCCCTCATCTTCCAAACTAAAGTCGGTCTTATAAAAACTTGGTATGCCCAGCTGGATGGAGTCAGGGCGCTGCTGCACATGAGAACACGCGTGGGTGTTCGAATAGGTCAACGGTTGCTATAGCAACAACGCGTGTCTGCGTGTCGAGATACACAAAACACTGGCAAAGTATCATCTGGTTTCAGAGTGAGTCAGCGAGAATAGGCTATGTGCGATCCGAGGCCGAAAGAAAATAAAGAAAAAACGCCGGCATGTGCGCATGCATGCGCACTGCGACGCGGGGGGAGATGAGGGGAGCGTGCGTCCCCACAACAACCTGGTGGTGCTTCTGGCGATGGTAACGCACGCACGCACACAAAGACACACTAATAGGACGAGGGTATACGCCTGGGTGGTCGCACTCCCTCCAGTTCTTTCTCTTTGTCGTCTTGCAACCGGCACCACCGTCCCGGTCACTGCTTCGGTATCAGCTGGTGAGAGGGGAGCTTTAAGCCTCCCATACACATGCGCACACACACGCGTGGAGGGTGATGATTGCACATGTGTGTCTAATGTGAGGCCTGTGCGTGTGTGTGACCAGCGTGCACCACTTGACAGGCACACACAAACAGGCGCCCTAATGGTATTTCGCGGTGGGTCAGTGCTGCCCGCGCCCTCCAGGTACGCATGCGCGCCCATTCACCCACCGCAGAGCGAGTGCACCACGGTTGGAGGAATGTGTGGTAGGTGCATTCGCAAATGCGCAATCACACACACACACACACACACACACACACACACACACACACACACACACACACACACACACATACATACATACACACACTTAAAGTATGCATTTTTGCGTGTCTATGTACATTCTCACGCTCTGTGGCAGCGAACTCGGCAAAGATAAGGAGTTCAAGGGAGTCCTTATGATTGGCATACTCGCACATACTCGAATAGGCTGTATTTTGAAAGAGGTCGGAAGGGTCATGCTTCCAGCAAAAAAAATAGATAGCCCCCACCCCCTCCCCAGAGGCCTCAATTCATCTTAAAAAACAGCGCAAAATTAACATATTTGCAGACAGAAGATGCTGCGATCGCTGGAACACGAAGTTTATTGGCCTGAAATTTCGAAGTCTTATTCGAAACCATCATCAGAGACAGAGACAAAGAAGTGCGTTCTTAAGAATGCGAAGAGGCAACCCCTCAGGAGACGTTGTTAGAGTCAACGTCGACCACTGCCAGCTATACTTACAACAAGTGAAGTGGAGGAATGCCGGTGTGTTTGAGTTATGCAAGCCCACAAGCGAACCATCTTTACGAAACCCGAAAAAAACCATTGGATTCACAGGACAAAAAAACGAAAAATCCAAAAATCTAAAGAGTATGTCGAAGGGTTATGAGATCTGCTCCGTTATAAGACACTTGTATTTTTTAAAAAAAAACGAGACAAAGATACGTAGGCAACCATAGGCGAACACTTATCTATTGGATTTTCCAAGAATACAAACTTATAGTAAGGTGGTAGGGATAAGAGGTGACCATAAAAAAGTTCAACAGACGAAAAAAACAACGAGAACGGTAGATCAAGAAAGACGAGGGGTGGTCTGGTTTTGTCGAAGTGTAACGTTGAGCGAGGAGAGTGAGCGAAGTTGGTGTTTCGCTATTCTCCCTAACGACAATAAAATTCATGAACACTTGTTGATAGCACAAACACTCTGATCAAGATGGTACTTCTCGAATAGGATCGGCAAAGTGCAGCAATCAAACCCGAGTCGAGAGTCCGCGTTCGCTACTGATGGGTGACCAATAAACAGCAAATGAATTAAATTGACAGCGATAGGAAGACGGGAACCCGCATATGGGACCGAACCTATGTGTCACAAACAGCATAAATGAACAAAGATCCTAGCACTGATTCGCCGTTTGTCACTCCTCTTCAGCGCGAACCGGCTGGGTATTCAAATATGCACGCCAAAGAGTAGCCCCAAGTGCGCATCCTTTGAGTGACACAGAAAGACAGAGAACTGCTCCCCATCAGTTATTTTTCATTCCAAAACGACCAAAGATGCTTTGAAAATGTATTAAAAGAAGGGGATGGTGTTCTATGGAGATTTTTGGTGAGCAACAGGCGAGTGCGAGACGGAATTTTGCTCGGATGCAAGAACAAAACAGCAGGTATGTATTTCCCCGTAAGAGGTAGGCTTCCAGCTGTGTGGGTGAGAGAGAGAGAGAGATGGCGTAAAGGCACGAATACACCTATACATAGTGATAGATGACAGGATGCCCAGGTTAGTTCTTGCTTTCTCTTGTTCGTCCACTGTAGCAGCTTCTGCATGCGCCTCCGCCAACATACACACACAGGCAGACCCAAGGCCTCTCTCGGTCTCTGTGCGTGCGTAGAGCGGACCGGTGCTGCTGATGAAACAATAAAAACAACACACCGTGCGCACGTACATCACGCGTGCCCGAGGGCGCGTATTCTTCGCAGCCGAGAACACACAACACAGACACACAGACAGTGGTGGCAACGGAGCATACGCACGCACGAAAGAGAAAAAATAACGACAACGAAGACCGTGTGGAGAAGGAGGAGCTCGACCACCACCAGCGACGAGGACGATGGGCAAACCGTCATGGGGCGAATAGCGGGGACGAAAGCCGACAAAGCGGATGGGTAGTAGGCACGCCGCGATGGTTCCGGTGGTGGCCGTGGCACTGTGCGCGTGACCGTATTAGTCGTCGTCGATTAAGGGCAAGCGAACAATTGGAAGAATCAGTGGAAAAAAAGCGGGCATCGTTTTGAACGGACCGCACGCACAGGACACAGTTCAACCGACAGTGTAGCGACGATGCCCACCGTCACCACCACCACCACCACTCCCACTGCTACTACTGCCACCATCACCACCACCGCATGCAGTGGACGCAGCGGCGTCAAGGTGTTTGCACTGCAGCAAACAAGCGCGGCGCACCTACCTAATTTCCTTCTCCTCATACCCTTGTTCCGATCGCAAGTCAAAGTCAAGGTTATTGAAGATGAACGTGAGCGCCGTGATTGACAAAGCTAAACAGCCTGTCCACAACTGTCATGAAATGCTTCGGCCCCGACTCCTAGACTCAATGAGGGAGTCTCGGGTCTCAGCTAGCTGCAGGTAAGGAAATTGAATGCAGTGTTTGACGTAGAGTGAGCTCCCTTGCGCAAGCACGGCTTTTAACGAGCGCGATAAAAAACGCAATCGTCATGTGAAGAAAAAATCCATGTGCGTTGAGCGAATATAAGCACATACACACGCAGGATGAGACATACAGAGACAAGGTTTCGACACAAGTAGAACAGTTGGCTAGATCAGTTTAAACTACCGGTAGGCAGTATCGTAATTAGTGGCATCACTGGTGGAACGTCATATGTGGCAGTTGCATACTTATCAGAGAAGGGCTTAAGGCAGTTAAATCTCACTGGGAGGTCGGACAAAGGGAAGCAGAGAGTGCGCGCGCACACATAAAATACTAACCTGCAGACTGAATTGCTTCACCAGGGGAACCGGGATCACGACAGCGGAAAAGAAGGCAGCTGACATGGCCAGGGCGCCGAAGATCAGGCCTGTTCCGTGCTCGGTCAACACACGAGGAGTGGCGGCGGCAGAGGAGGAGGAGGCGGTGACGTTCTACAGAAAAGATGGAGGGGAGGATGCAGGACAGGGTTTAGAGACAGCCAACAAGGGGACGGGACACAAACACACAAACACACACAGAGGATCCGAGATGAGGAGGGTGAGGAGACAGTTGGGTGGGAAAGGAGCGGTTTTTCTTGTGCGAGCACGCGACTGCATGGTGCACACCGAGCCGTCGTCTTTTTATCGCAGAGAGAGAGAGAGAGAGAGATGAAGCACAAATCCGAGCGTCCGCGAGCGAGCAAGCGCGCACGGACGCTCACACTCAACGCGAGGCAATGTGTCCGCGCTGGGAAACGAAACCACGCTGTGTGTGGGGTGATTTAATGCGCGCATGTCCAGCCTGGACGACAAAACGGAGAGAGGACAGTGGACGGAGCGCAATCGACGCACCCACCCTGGTGGGTAAGCAACTAGGTCCACTTCCACCGCCTTCCTGCGCGTTGAGGCAGTTGTAAACCACACGACAATTCGACCGTCGCGAGCGACAAGGCCCACCACTTCTGCCGGGATGTGGGCACAGCCGCAAGGACTTGCGTGTGAATTTGTTTATGGTGGAGGAGACTTGTGCAACATCCACCTTGCGCTCCACATTCCCACACACACACACACCCCGTCCCCGAGAGAAGACAAAGTTGGGACTACCGGCGTTGGGGATGTGTGTGCTCGGTGGCCCAATAGAACCAATAATTCGCTGGCTCGTGCCAAACGCGACCTGTAAAGGAATCAAGCGAGACGATAAAGGACAGATTAAGCAGGAGCCATCGTAGCTTGACCCTCACAGCCCAGATGACCGCAGTATCTCTCCAATTCGTTTAGATTGCAAATTGCACTTTTGAACAGGCAGTGGTAAGCTGTTATTCATAGCTAAGCAGGACCGAGTCCAAGCTGGATCGTTTGCAAGCACTCCTTACAGTCTTACATCTCAGTGACTTGTCTGGGTAGTTAAGTTGGGTGTAGTGGATGACATAACACAAGGCAACCATATATCGTCTGGTACATACAGCTCGGGTCTCGTATATTGTTGATTTAAGAAAAACGCGAGTTCCAAGAACAGTTGAGAAGAAGGAGACTGCAGGATCGTGATAATAATCTCCAATTAACACTCGAAACAACATGCGTGCTAGAAGAAGTGCTTAGTAGGATGCAGTTGCCATGCTACCATTTAATTATCTGTCACACATGCAAGATTTGAGTTTCCCACAGACTTTTGGTGGGGGAAGGGGGCGAGGTCATGTATGCTACACGCTCAGGTGAGTTGTATAGCCACTGTGCCGAATCCCCACATCAGATAAATGACCGGCTCGGACAGTACACTGAGCCCTGGGAATGGGAAGAGACAGTGGAGCGACTGTCTCAGCGCATATTTTTCATCATAGACAGCCTGATGCGATTTGAAACAACCAAGGTGCGCTAAAAGCAGTGGCCTGGAAGGCTGCCAACAGACGGAGTAGCTCGGTACTCGGCTTAGGACGGAGACAGGCGGCAATGTGGCCTTTAAGGCATTACGACTCAGTTTGGATCCAAGCCGCCGCCGCCATCTCCCCCTGAACTTGTCGAGTGAACTCCTGTTCTTTGTGCGTAGACCAGGGGGGGGTCCCACCGTCAGTGTTTTCGATTCCGGTTTACATACCAGGCCCAGGTTAGAGGGCGTTAGATGCTACACAAGTCTACTATCATTCCAAACTGGCTCACGCACAAGTCACCGTCACCTTGTCATGAAGCACAACCCCGAGAATAACGGTTGAGCTGCCATGCGCCCTAGAAACCACAACAAGAAGGTGCTATTTCAGTCTGATCCTCTTGCCAACGAAAGGCTCAGCTACCTCATCATCTGGTAATGGTCCAGGTCCCGAGACCTAGCGCGGTGTGGTTGTATGAAACGCGTACGATGGGGGAATGCGCTGAGCTGTTACGGGGAAGGATAATTCAGTGGCGGCCTCACTCTCGCTCCCCTCTTCTATGCAACAGCCGACCGCCCGAGCTGTTGGCGGGTTTGGATACAGTGACCGGCGTGGCGTGAAAGTCTCCGTCCACAGTGCGCCACACAAAAGTACAACAATAGTTATGCATTACCACAGACTCAACCCAACCCGACTAACATATATTGAGTCAATTGTGGTCTCCGTTTCAGTCTAGTGCAACAGCGACGCAGTACGGTTGTAAACCCCTAATAGTCACTCAAAAGAACAGTTTTATGCAATGCTGGTATACGCAAAGACAAGAGCTTTGAAGATGTACAATTTAAGCAGCTGTGTGCTGCGCGGAGATGCACACCTATAATAGTTGGTCAATGAGTACCTTCTGAGCGGGCAGGCACAAGCTGTCGGTCTGTAGGCGAGCGGTAACTGGGGTAACAATAACCAAGTCTGGCTCCAACATGCGAGGGGGGGTAATAACGCGCAAATAGATGTGAAAACTTGTGTTTTTTAGGTTTACTGATGTAAATTAACCTGGGAATGTAAATAGGCGACAAAGCTCGTTAAATCCATTCACTGAATCTTCTAACTGCTTTAAAACGACCAGCTCCTGGATATTACAATTCGTTCGGCGCAAGTGACGAGGATCTTTAGAGTCGCGAGAGCGCAGTGGTGATCTGAGTGTGAATTTTCTTGGAATGAGGGCGGCTTAACGGCGCAACAACCACTTCACACCCTTCCCACACCTAGCGCGCTCAAACGGCAAGACGGTTGCAGATCGTTTGCGCTTCTAACGGCAGCCGCTCAACTGTATTTGGCTCAGTAGGACAGTGCGTTAATGAGAGCTGCTTGAGCAGGCAACTACAGCATAAAACCACACTTAATAAGCCGTGGGCTATGGAACCCAATTCGGAGGATTGCACTCAGCTCTCGGTTGTAAGGCCAGAACATGTCTGGAAACGCGATAATTTAAAGTGCGCCAGGTATTCTAGCGAGAAATCTTACGAGGGACATCCTGTCGGGGAAACTTAGCTTGAAACAGGCAGCCTGTCATCTGAGCGCCAAAACAGTGACCGGAACTAGCAAAACAGTAATCGGTCACGCTGATGAAAAATAAACTTTGAGAATGGTCGAACTGCCGCCCTTCTCCACAATGAAGGTAATAACGGCATTTACTTGGGGAGTTATGAACCCAAAATACATGGAGCGCACTGGATACCCGCAGACAAGCCGAATCCATTACAGTAGTAGCGGAGATTGGTGAACAAAGTTCGTTGGCTTTTAGTCAGTATTTCCAAGGCACAACAGAACATATATATATTCTTAAACAGATCGGTGAACACCAAACTATCATAATTCAAATTCCCGATCGCAACCGACAGGACAACAGGCCAGTGGCTCAATGGTAGAGTGTTACACCCAATGACCAAAGGTCGCAGGTTCGAATCTCAGGTGATCCACAACTGGTGTTGGGTATGACTGGCTGATGACGGCTAATAAACCAGAAAACACCATTCCGATCTCTATGGCCTTTTTCGGTTCCACCCTATCAACATATACCACAAGTTGCTGTATGATAGCCTGTGAGGGCTCTAAAGTGACATACGCGTTCCTTAACCAGATTAGCGAACACCACACTAACATATATATATATGCCCCAAGGCACAACGGGACGAGTGAGTCCTGTAACCGATCGGTGAGCGCCCCATTACCAATATATATATATATATATATATATATATATATATGATAGTGTGGGGCTCACCGATCTGCTTAAGGAACATGCATGTTCCGTTGTGCCCTGGAGCTCAGACTAGAGCCCTCGCAGCCGGTCGCATAGCGACGTGTAGCATATGTTGATAAGGTGGAACCGACAAAGACAAGGGAGACCGGAATGGCCATTTCTGGCTTATTAGCCGTCATCAACCAGTCATACCCAATCCCAAGTGTGGCACATCTGGGATTCGAACACGCGACCTTTGGTATTTGAGTCGAACGCTCTACCATTGAGCCACGGGCTCGTTGTTTTGTCGGTTGTGATCGGGAAGATGATGATAGTGTGGGGCTCACCGATCTGCTTAAGGAACATGTATGTTTCGTTGTGCCCTGGAGCTCAGACTAGAGCCCTCGCAGGCGGTCGCATAGCGACGTGTAGCATATGTTGATAAGGTGGAACCGACAAAGACAAGGGAGACCGGAATGGCCATTTCTGGCTTATTAGCCGTCATCAGCCAGTCATACCCAATCCCAAGTGTGGCACACCTGGGATTCGAACCCGCGACCTTTGGTAGTTGAGTCGAACACTCTACCATTGAGCCACGGGCTCGTTGTTTTGTCGGTTGTGATCGGGAATATGATGATAGTGTGGGGCTCACCGATCTGCTTAAGGAACATTTATGTTTCGTTGTGCCCTGGAGCTCAGACTAGAGCCCTCGCAGGCGGTCGCATAGCGACGTGTAGCATATGTTGATAAGGTGGAACCGACAAAGACAAGGGAGACCGGAATGGCCATTTCTGGCTTATTAGCCGTCATCAGCCAGTCATACCCAATCCCAAGTGTGCCACACTTGGGATTCGAACCCGCGACCTTTGGTATTTGAGTCGAACGCTCTACCATTGAGCCACGGGCTCGTTGTTTTGTCGGTTGTGATCGGGAATATGATGATAGTGTGGGGCTCACCGATCTGCTTAAGGAACATGTATGTTCCGTTGTGCCCTGGAGCTCAGACTAGAGCCCTCGCAGGCGGTCGCGTAGCGATGTAGCATATGTTGATAAGGTGGAACCGACAAAGACAAGGGAGACCGGAATGGCCATTTCTGGCTTATTAGCCGTCATCAGCCAGTCATACCCAATCCCAAGTGTGCCACACCTGGGATTCGAACCCGCGACCTTTGGTATTTGAGTCGAACGCTCTACCATTGAGCCACGGGCTCGTTGTTTTGTCGGTTGTGATCGGGAATATGATGATAGTGTGGGGCTCACCGATCTGCTTAAGGAACATGTATGTTCCGTTGTGCCCTGGAGCTCAGACTAGAGCCCTCGCAGGCGGTCGCGTAGCGATGTGTAGCATATGTTGATAAGGTGGAACCGACAAAGACAAGGGAGACCGGAATGGCCATTTCTGGCTTATTAGCCGTCATCAGCCAGTCATACCCAATCCCAGGTGTGCCACACTTGGGATTGGGTATGACTGGCTGATGACGGCTAATAAGCCAGAAATGACTATTCCATCTCTATATCTATATCTATATATATATATATATATATATATATATATATATATATATATATATATATATATATTCCGAATGTAAGAGCATATTCGAGGCCCAGGTAATTGTATAGAAGAAGACGGGAAGGCGTTCTTTGGAACCAGATGCTTATTCATCCGACGTTTCGAACTCTCACGCGAGCCCATTGTCAAGGAATAAAAGACTGTACAGCTCACTGCATTTTTAACTCACCTCAGCCCGAGCAAGTAACTTGCTCAGGACCAAAATATACTGAGGGACGGCAGAACGTCGGCTTCACCACCTCCTTATGCGCGACGGAACAAACTAGGAAGTCCTGGAGATTGCCGGTGAGATTAAGTGTACTAGACGACTGGTTCCATGGAACGCGGACCAGATCGTGTGCGGCACTCGTAGACGGACTGTGTAGCTGTCAGACATTACACTCGATCCTGCCTACGGTCTGCTAAACTCACTATTGAGACCGGGCTCAGGCGGATAAGGGAGGATACACGGCGGTGGATGCTACGCAAGTCTACTGTCACTATAACGGACTCGCAAGTCACCGTCTCTGCGTCCACTATAATACAGAACACACGGTGGCAATAGTCGGTATCAACGGTCAAACTGTCCCTCGACGACAGAGCACTTTGAGGCGAACAGGGACTGTTTTTTACCCAGAATATGGCACAAGGCAGAGGTAGTCCGAAGCATGAACATTAATTAGTCCGACCCCGTATTGGTCGGAAACTCCGGTGTCGAGTACATTTGGGGCTACCTGCACAGATATGCATACTGAAAGGAGGAAGGACGTACAGGTTGGCCGCTCTTGCGAGCGACAGCGATGCCACGAGCCAGCATACAGGTGTGGCAAGTAGTGAAGGTAAATAGGCCCTCCATGCCCAGTCCCAGAGCCAGGAACGGGAGAACCTGAAAATAAATTAGAAAAAAGCTAAGTGGCTAATCAGCGGGAACTTTAGGGAAGCCGGTGAGGGTTCAGTGGGGACTGTGTTGAGCACGCCCGCCTGCTCAACTAACCGCGTATGGCTGCGGTTACATGGGAGCCCAAAAAAATTAAAGGAATTGACACCCGCCAATCGGAAAAATCCTATAAAAGGGGCAGGTGTCAACACCAGACGGCCTTTACGAATGACACGTCAAGGTCGCAGACGTTAGTCGACTGCGTCAACATTTGGCTCCTAAGACGGAAGGGGGGGGGGGTAGGAAGGTGCGCTACTGCGTCCTATCTCATCTCCAGCCGGCTTGACTCAGTCTTGCAAATAATAAGAGGGATAGTGAGTCAGGCTGATTCTGCGCCGATTTTTTTCTTCCCATTAAATCTGGTGCGCACTTTTAAAACATCAGGACACGTTACATTTCTGATCTGGATAAGTATGTGCTTAGCTGGGTTGAAGTTCAGGTGGCAAGTATATCTTCTTATGGAGGCCTTTATAGAAACTCGCGCGTTTGTGAGATTCGAGTTGAGGAACTCTGGGGGTAACAGCATATGTGATGCGCGTTGACGTTGCCATAAAAAGAAACGAAGGTGCAGAACTTCCCCAGTGATTTCATGATGCCTTTCCAGCAATACAATTTATCCCCGAAATGGCATCGGTGGATAGCCTACATTTTCTAAATGCTTGTTTGAGTGGTGGAAATCTCATAGCAGAGGTCTGAAGTACAGGCTGTGATACTGAGCTCACCTCCAACTAGCAGAGCGGTTTGGCAGGGGAATAAGTGCGCCCCGTACTACCAATTCTCGAGTCCTAACTTTAACGCTGACCATAACCGCAGCCACAACCCTAAACCTCCTACCCCTAAATAGCCTGTAATTTGGCACAAGGCCATCCGAGGGAGGGGGGGGGGTACACGCAGCTTGCGAAACAAGCTGCGTCAGAATGCTCCCCTCCTCCAATATTTTTCAGTATTGCAGTGCAAAGGGCCTATTGAAGGGCCAGTTGGCATACCTCTGTAGTTTACTGCGTCCTAACGGAGATCGGCAGAAGTTTTGTAAAAAAACACCTCAGATGTCAAGCAGAGAGAATTTTATGCGTTGGTGGATGGGCGCTAACCGATCGGTTACGGGACTCTCGTCTCGAACGGCCGCGCCAGCAGCCACACAGCTGTTAGTATTGTAGGTAGAAGAACATTACCGACAAAGAAAAGGGAGACTAGAGTGTGGGACTTCTTATCAACAGGTCGCGGGTTCAAGCCGCCACGCCAGCGGCTAGGCATGATGGGCCGATGACGGCTAATAAGCCAGAAATGACCATTCGAGTCCTTCTTGTCTTTGTCGGTAATATTCTGCTGCCCAGTGCCCAGTACGTGCCCCAGAGCAGTCGAACATCCTATACTCTGCCTTACGAACACGAGACTTCGAGACCACTGCGTTGGCGGCCACAAGCATTATCATGAACTAAAGGTCAGATGCGCAGAAAGCAACAGACCACCACTACTTACCGCATCCCACGCAATACTTGCGCTAGCGCGTATACCGGCCATGAACCTACGTCTTTGAACTCTCTTTACTGAGCACAACCTGACTGTCAGCCAAACCCCCTGTAGGTCGGTTTTTGTGCACGAGCTTGAAAGCGATCACCGCTTCAATCGGAACGGTGCTGTCACGACCTGCTGAAAACAGGCGCAGAAATATTTAGAGGTTTGCTACTGCAACACAAGTACTATCCACCATCAGGTCGACCTCGACGCTCACTGGGAAGGTCTGGGTACACAGTTCGCTGGCCCTCTGCGCCAACAGCTGATCCGTACACAACCATCTAGAGGTGCATTGACTTGGCATAGCGACTTCCAACATGGCGATCTGGCAACCATAAGCCGCCTTCGGTGCTTATTTTGACTCCATGCGCACAGCTCCCATGAAGGCGAGTCTTGCTTACGCTCCAGTGCAATAATTCCAAATCTTCTATTTTCTTGGGCTGGCGCGGGCCGTTTGCACTAAGTTGTGGATTCAACAGTTTAACGTGATTTTCCTGGAGAGCCTGCCTTTTTTATGAAATCCGCTCGTAGTAAAAACAATTCAAGACCTGATATGATCGCCATGGTCTGCACAAAAAGCGCGAGTCATTCCAGACTCGATACCCTAACACCTCCCCCATGTAGACTTGACTACAAAATACAAATTATTACATTCAAGAGTTATTAAAAATATGATTACAGTAGGTAACTCAGATGAATCCGAGGGAAATATGTATCCATCGAGGCAAAATATGGGAACTAACAAATGGACGCTGTTAGAAAGGGATTTTTTTTAGACTGGATGGAATCATCGACCCCGAATTCGCGTCGGATACCAGGCCTACCAACTATGTGCGTCAATCGACATTCCATTTTTTCGGACTCCCCCCCTCCCGAGGCGAGTCTCTTTTCGACCCGACTGACTTTTATGTCGGACGACGCAGTCCTCATGATAACCCCTACTTGTGGAATGAAAACACCCCAGGAGATGGCCAACTTTGCCCATCTACAATAAGACGTATGTACGAGGTGTAATGCAACGGTGGACGTGGTCCTCATTCCAGGACGAAAGTAACACACACACACACACGGTGATGAACAAGTAAAGGCGGGCGCTAACACGGACACGAGCAAGTCGTGTGCTGTGTGTGAGCCTGCCAAAATACCAGCGCGGGCAGACGTAGCGGCGGCGGCAGTAGCAGCAGCAGAAGTTGCAAGCACACACGGGGGTAGGTTGTGTGAAGGGAGAGAGAGAGAGAGAGGGCGAGAGAGATAGAGGGCATGGCTACCTACCTGCACGGTTAGGACGTTGAAGTGGAGGCCGAAGATGGCGCACACACCGAGTCCAGCAAGCAGGGCAAGAACACTCAGCACGAGACCGAACAGCGCCAGCCAACACTGCGAGCGTGATGGTTCCCGCCAACCCAGGAGACACAGAAGACTGTAGAGCAGCTAGAGAAGAAGATGTGGGAGGTAAAAATTATACCTGTGCAGTGTTCGTTTCAGTGGGATTTTTGCATAAACCTCGCAGGTCAGCAGAGCTCCAGCTGAGCTGGTTGTACGAACAGGATAATTATTTCAAAGCGCTAATTTTAGTGTGCATGTGTGTGAGTGACGTCTGACCCCCTTCTTGCTCATGCTAGAGCCCTCCAAAGCGCAGTGAGTGTGCAAAATGCTCAAGAGAAGCAGTTCCCTCAACAAGACGACAGTCGTACTGAATGCTTGCCTAACATGATGTCGCGGTCACAGCCCAACCAACTGCCTGGATGATCCGTTGATGCAGAAGAGTGTAGCTGTTCGATATGATAACATCTGTAAGGGGAAGGCTACCGGAGAGTGGGACGGGAAAAAGACTTCGCCGGGACTATCAAACGGTATCTGAGATACTGTGTGATGCGTTTAGAGCCAGTTAAGGTATACATTACGCAGTCTGGCACTATGTCCAATCTCGTTTGAAGCCGAAGGAGACAGAGGGGAAGATGGAGTAGGTCACAGACCAGGTTGCTCTATGTTCTACCTCGTGATGATTCCCGTTAAGAACGGGGAATAACTCCCTCGAGGAGAATATCACTGCAGACGCTACAAATGTGGCAGCGTGAGTGAGCGGAAGCAGGTTCAAAAAAAGAATCTGCAGCCCTTCAGATCGCAAATAAAAGCCTGTGTGCCTCCTGGAAATTTCAGTCAATCACACAGGGATGTAAGGAAAAAAGCGGGAGATGCTGTGAAATGAGAGTTGTTAGTTGCGTGACACGAACTATGACCGACAGTAGGCGCGGAGACTGACGTCATCATCATACCTGCTACGTGGTTGAAAAAAACCCACAATCCCTACCCCCTTTTTGTCATTCCTTCTCACCCTCGAGTGATGTTTATTATTCTCACTCCACACAGCGTGGGAGAATATTAATGCTGTAGGGGCTTGTCTACTCACCCATTTTCTACCTCTAAGGGCCCTTATAAATGTGGACGAGAGTTGAACTGTTAGCAGTTTTTTTGAAATCAATTTCCCATCCTCAGAAGGTGGTCATGGGGTTTAGGGGGTGGAGAATAAGGTGGTACACCTATTTTTGAAAGTGTGTGTCCGCGCGCACGAAAGCCTGCGATCCGACGAATGGTAGATGTTGATCCACTTCAGTTGCGCTGGCGATCAGACTTGTTATCATAACCGTCTAGTCATGCAAGGAGGAAATGCGGAGGCGGAGTTGGGGGGGTGAGAGAACGCAGAACCAACACAGTAATGTGCTGCGCACGTACCACAGCAACAGTCGTGCCAGCAAAGGTCGACAGGGAGGGGAGGGGGCGGGCGCTGTAAGAACCATGCACACACACACATGCAAGGCGATCCAACGTTGGGACTGGCCACCCACGAGATATGGACGGTCTGCACAGGCTCCAGAATAATATATATGCATGCGCGAGCGTGCCTGAACACATCCACTGGCCCACGACACGCACACACAGCAGTCCCTGCCGTTGGTAGCCTCTCTGTGGTAGGTAAGAGAGGGACAAAAGGAACACGCATGCAAATGTTAGGCGTCATGCCGCCTGCGCCACGGTAGGGGGGGGGTGAATTACTTTTCGCGCCAGAAACCCACACACCGAGGGACTGCAATTTAATCTTTCTTCATTCAGAATCTCGGTCAGTACTGAACTGGTACGCACACACGGTGCTACTAGGCGATTCTAATCAGATGACGGTGATGTAGTCTGGCCTCTTGCCTTACCAGAACGTTTTTGAAGAGCTTTAGGTGAGAACTGCTGTGAAGATGTCGTGGTCGAGTTAACTGCTTCACTTATAAAATACAAATCGGCACAGGGGGAGGAGGACAGATGGTAATGAAATGGAAAGGTGGAGAACATCAATGGGTTACAGCATGCCAGCATACCTTGATATAAACGGAGAGCTAGGGGGGAGTTGAGCCCTAGTAAGTACATCCGAAGTAAACGAAACTCAAAGGAACTCTCGATGAGAGAGGAGAGTGATAGCTGTGGGAAGTGAGTAGGCTTCCTAAGTGAGCTGGATACATTTCCAATTGGCCTCGCTCCAGGTCCAAATGATCAGCGAATACCTTCTTGCACTTGCCAGGGTGTCCATAAACGATGCCTAGTTATGGGCGACGACCAGTTGACGCAGAGAGCCTGACCCGCACCTTGTGCTGACAGTTACAGTTCGACCATCAGGAGCGATGACGCCCACCGTGTGCTCCACTGAATGGGTGCGCAGGACTGTGGCTTGCGCCTGAGTTAGTTTACCATGAGGCAGACATGCACAGCATCTGTCAATCTCTCTCTCTCTCTCTCTCTCTCTCTTTCTCCTTCACCCACTAGGTTACCTGTATCGGCTAGCAGCAGTGGTGCTCTTGCCCGCCCACGAACTCATTGAATCGCCAACCAGTGCGGTCCATGCCTACGATCGTTGAATAGACCTGCCGAAACCATTGTCCAATTGACTTTCTAGTCTGGAATATTGACCCCTGTCAGGTTAAGAATGACATATAAACCGAAGCTAGCCACAGCTGCCAATTTTCCGGCCGACCAACGTGTCGGTGACGTCAAGTGAGTCACGAAGCCTGGGTGGTGGCGTGGGACGATCTACTCGGATTAGCAGAATGTGTGGTCAAAAAAGTACAGACTTCGGTCCTTCACTGTGAATTTCGTTTCTGAAGTTTGTCAGTGAAAAATGGAAACGAAACGATAAGGACTGCATGGGAGCTTAATTTTTTTGCCCTGACAATGTTGGTGGAGCCAACACTTTCTAGTTGCTTTGGCTGGTCTCCTACTTCGAGGTACAGGCAGGCCGGAACTCACAATAAACAAGGAGCAACACGTGTGCCCCATTCACTGTTACTCGAAAAGGCCAGAAAATATCCAAAAACTGAACCACGCGGTAGCATGTTAGCGTTTAATTTTAAGACCTAGGAAATAAGATACGTAAACGGCGAGGCGGTAAAAACGCCCTCATATCCCCCACTCATTTGAGACAATGAGGACGTTGCATAAAAGGAGGAAACAGGTAAGGAGTGCAACAATGTGGGGGATCTCACCATCAAGAAAACGGCACCCAGGATTTTCACGACAGGAATCTGGTAGGTGTTTTGAGAAAAAAGTTCCCGCACTGAGTTGTCCGTGAGTGTGGAGTAGCGCCAGGGTAGGGCCGGAGCAATAGCTTGATTGTGAACAATCAGAAGCTAAAAAACGGTGGAAACAAGGGAGAAGAACAAAAGGACGTTAGGGATAGTGTTGTTCGGAGCCATAACGGACACAGACAAACATACAAAAGGTGAGAAGATTTACTATTCCCAATCACTTGGTTTTACTGCTTAGGTATAAAGCTGTACGGGCAGCTAACTTGAAAACTACCGTAAAAGGGATGAAGCATTTTGCAGGCTGAGCAGTGTTAAATGACGGAGAAAAATGAATACAGATAGGATATGAAATAGCGGTTGGGCTTGCGAGGAGTGTGTGTAAAAGTCTCGCGTACGAGTGGCGTTCATCGATTTGGTTTAATTTTAGGAGTCAATAGATGCTCCGTGTTGCCTTTGCGCTTTGGTTTATAGCCCTCACAGACAGTTGCATATCGGCGCGAAACCGATATTCACCAAGAATTAAAAAAGGGTGCAGAAATGGATATCCACTTTTATTGAATGCTGTATGTACCGTTTTCAATAGGGTTTTAAAAGGCATTGTCTGTTACACTTAAATATACTGAACTATACGGAATATAGGAGCGACGTTTATCGATATGGTTTGATTGAAGGACGGTATATAACTCAGCTATGAAGGCCATAGGTCAGAGTCAAGTAAAATAGTTAGTCTTTAGAGAGCGTCGGGCCTCCCCAACCCGGCGTTCGGGATATCAGTCTGAGGATGAAAATTGAGCCAGACACCATTACTCTGAGCTGTTGACTGCCAAGCACCTGTCAGTAGTCGCGCAGTGGTTAGCGGTAAGTCGAACCGAACGACGACTAGTTCATTAGCAATCACCTTGCGGCGGAGATTTGCAGTCGACCCTGAACGCAGATCAAACAGTATCATAGCCCTTCGTCCATGTATGACTAGCATCGTGTATCCAGTGGTCGAAATTCCGAAAAAGATTGGTGAATCCTATAGAAATTTCCCAAGCATGAACACATGCATTAACCTGTACGAAAAGCCGGGAAACATCCTCGCGATCAACAACACTCGGACGTTGCTGTTACGGAATGTCTAAGCACGTGTATTAGAGGGGTGATATACTTTGGAGCTATCAGCGTACCTTAAAAGTCGAGATGGTTTGAATGATTGGCCACCGGTGGAATCAGTCGGTCTAGGTGCTGAGTGAACGTCAGCTACGGTTGTGGTACAGTAGAGGTGGGTGGGGGGAGCGAAATATTTAGTGAACCGCCGTCCCATCGACGATAGTCTTGATAAAATCTTTCCACCAGAACAGGTAGGGAGTGAGGTAGATGCCTTAAAAGTCTCCCTCGCTATAGTTTAGTCCACCCGAAAACCACACTTACTACTTTGAAGTGATTGTGGTTCTGGCCACTTGAAACGGACAAATTATCCACCGAGAATTTTGGCCCAAACCCGAAGGAGAAAACCGCGAAGGGAGAGGAAGGCGGGGCGCAACCGGTATGCGCATCTCTGGCAGCAGACAACGTACTCTGCACACCGAACAGACGAAAATAAATCACAAAGCGCGCACCAGACTATAATGGAGGACCACCAGCAGCTCTTCCTGTCGGGTGATGGACTAGAATGGTAGCAGTTGTCTTTGCCAAGGTACTGTCTGAAAAAACCGCTACCTTCAACACAGAAACCGCTATCACGTGGTCAGTGAAGAAACATGAGAAATACGTCAATGCACAGCACGCGACAGGCGCTCGTCCGCCTACTTCGGCGCACAGATTGCCAACATTGGCTAGCATACACCTACCTATATTAGATAGTTAATCCATCGAACTCGATGAAGGTCGCCATTAACATCTCACCCCCGCCTCTCGGACGGGCGCTGGTGACAAGCGCATGAATCAGATTTACAGCGAGGGAAATTTATGCAGCAGAGGGGTAACTCTCTGATTCAAGACGCATTGTACCCCACTGAAAAGCCCAGACGAGATGGGACGCAGTGGCAGACTAGACAGGTTTGCTCCCCCCTCACGCGTGCCACACAAATGCTAATACCCCAACAGACATAAACTAGACTTCACTCAGATAGGTTTTAAGCACCGGCCTCACCTTTTCTTCCCATACCAGTTTTGTTCTAATGACCAGAAGAAGTCAAGGCGATCCGCCAGGGAGGCAATAAATCAAAGTTTAGCGCCACACGTGCCATAGCCATGTTGGTTCCTAAACAACTCGAAATTAACTGAAACTAAATGGTTCCAAGATATCCTACTCGGAGGGTGATCCTAAAAGTCACACTGAGAAGATATCCCGGACTAACGCTCAGCCTGCGGGAGGGCCAGGTTATCGCGCTAAGTGCAAAAGTTCCAAGACATGACACTTAGCTCGTTGAAACAGTTCAATCAGCAGTCGACAGTGTTGAATCAACGTCATCGTCTCCTCTGTACTCAGTGTACGGGGGAAATTTCGAGTCAGGCGGGCCATTGACTAACCAGACAGAAAGCCTCCATCTGTATGTTCTAATAACGCATCAAAGATAATATTTTTACCATGGAAAACGACGAAGGGGACCGCTGATCCACGGAGTGGAAGCAGGGATTCACAGAGGTAGACTTTTAGTGCAGCTGCCTAACTTTATCTTCAAACGCCTATCGTGTTCCAAGGACAGAAAAAGTCACGTTGGACGGAATGGAGAGATGGGCACATTGATTTACAAAAATAAACACAGCATGCGCATGCCAGACTTTGATTTGTGGATGCATAGGAACCCACACAAACGAGTGTCATAAAGATCACATTAAGAAGCCATTGCGGCCCGACCCTCAGTTTCGAATGAGGTCGATTTATTCTGTCAGTCGGCAGCCCTTTAGGCCAGGGCCTCTGGCGCTTTGTGATGGTTTTGCAACGACCCTGGTTACTTGAACCGACCGCAGTCTCTCTTCTCGCACGCCGGCAGTCGGTGTGAATCATACCTACGGATGAAAAATGCACAAACACACGGCGGTACGACCGTCGTATCTGAGATCCACCGTGTGTCCCTCAGCAAGATGGATCAGGGACAGTGATTTGCACGTGATTTACGCTAAAGTGATAGTAGGTTTACGCTGCATCTGACACATAAAGGCCAAAGTAAGAAGGAGCCTATACAGTCTGAATCTCAGTCCACCAGTCGGCCACTTCACACGATAGTTCGACCGTCGATTACGACGAGGTCCACCGTATGCTCTACGGAAGGGTGGTGCAGTGACGGTGACTTGCACGTGACTTAGTTTAAAGTGATAGTAGACTTGCGATGCATCTACCGCACTCGCTCCTCCTCCCCCACCTGAGCCCGGTGTCACGACAGAGTCAAGAAGCTCGGAGATGGGAGAGGGCGCAGGTGACTGGCGTGGCCGGAGCCGCCTTTGGGCGTACCACCACGCCTGGCTCGGATCCCACGGATACACACACCACGCACACGCACACGTGCCTAAACGTGCCGCCAGGAAACTTTAAAAGGACTGAAGGGGATATGAACATACCTGCTTCAGCCCCTCCCTCCACTGATCGAGCACATTTTGTGCATCGGCTAACGTCCACACGTCAAGCTTGTACGGATCATTCTGGTAGACAGTGCGGTAGAGGTCCATGGGAGAACGGAGGAGGATGAGAGATTGAAGGGTGGAGGCAGTCATGAGCCTACCGCTCTCTTCAGGGTGCCTACTAGAGCATGGGACAGTCAAGTTCTCGCTGGCAGCATGCCGCGGTGAGGAACAACGGCGGCCCCCAACGATTATGTCCCTGGGCCAGTGAAGAATGTTCGCAGCGAAGCCCGGACAGCCTGCGGATAGGATTCTGGCCACGTCTGGGGGCTAAGGAGGTAAGTGGAGGGAGGGGGGGGGGTGGGTGGAGGCAGTTAACTCCGTCTACTCGAAAGCAAAAAAGTATGCAACCAAAAAGTGTCAATAACGAGCGGAATCAGGAATGGCAAGAGTGCGTTGGTTGCTTTTTCGCAACTTCAATACAGACTACCCGAACATTTACGACCACAATCTGCCCTGCCAATTGAAGTGTACTGGAACGAGGCCCCGTGGCCTTCGGCTACCAGACGCTAGGGCGAGTCAGCAGCCAGTGCGAGGAGGGAGGATCGATGCGTCGCATTACCAGTAGCTACGGTAATGACCCGTCTGAAGGCGGGCGAGACGGCGAAATCACAGGGATATCGCCGCCATTGATAAATTAGTTGCTTGCGTGATGGTAGCCGGGAAGATGATCGGACGACGGGGCGGGGGGAGTGGGATAGGGAGAGCGGGCTGAAAAGGGAGACAAAGGGGTATGAAGGTGGAGTCTGATCCAACTAATCCCTTCGAACCGTAGCTAGGGTAGTCTCCATCGCGTTAGAACGAACAGGAGCAAGGCGATTCTGTGTGGAAACGCGCAGGGTCAGGCGCCGTTCTCCATGAATATTGCTTGGGAAATTGTGACTTCCTTTTAGAAAGCGACCTGTGCAAAGTAAGCCTTGATCATACTTATTTCATCGTGGTAAACGCACCACAAGTGCTAACTCCACCTAAGATATGAACCAGAGATTGACCGAACATGCATGCAAATCACACTAGGAAAAAGTAATTCATTCATGTGTAAGCTCTCCATTGAACTCCGATGCTTAATTGAAAGAACATTAGCGCAACACCGACTATTCTTTTAGTATTACCAGCCCACTTCAGTGGCAGGACTAGGTCAGCACGAATGGAGATACTATTATGAGCAGTAGCTGGTATGGAATTTCGCTTCCAGCCCTAGCGGGCTACAAACACTACGTCCACCCCACTTAAGAACCGGACAATACGCCGAATAGTTCTGCAGGCACCTACAAAAGGTGCCGGTTTAGGTCTAAGATTTAAGTAAGGATAGCTCAACAGTGGCGGCAAGGCGAGATGCACCATTGTTGGTGGACGCAGCTGCGATCTGCTGGTAAAGTTGAGTGTATTAAAGCAGACTTGCGCTGTGTCCAGCTTATTATTTTCGCAATTCGCAGGGTTCAAGTGACAGGACTGAGTTAATACGACCGGAGACGAACTTGGGCGCAACTAGTCCATGTTTACTGTACGCCATCCGCTCCATAATTCTACAAGTGCAAATGTCGCACACACGAGTATGCCAAAAGCTCACATTAGGAAGGGGTTACTGCAGTCTGCCCCTTAGGATCAAATTATTCCGTCAGTTCAAACTTTCTGAATCATGACTTTGATTGCGTCATGATTGTTAAGAGCAGCTGTCTGACATTCGCCCATCTCCCAAGCACCAGTGGCCCGCTCGAGTCCGTCGGCTGATGAGTGACGAGATTGGGCCTAGTAGTTGCAGTGCCAGGAGCCTCCGTCCAACGTGTGCCACACGCAAGTAAAGCCATAAAAAGTGCTCGAAAGGGTTTAACGCGGCCCTACTAACGCACAGCATGAGTTCATGCGACCCCAGCTTAGGTTAAACACAAGAGCGGCACAGTCCAGTCGCTACCACAGCAAGCGCAAACACATGGAGAGCATCTTTTTCGCCTGCGAAATCGCGAAGGCAGTGGATGGTGAGGTGGTTATGCGGTACCTCGTATTGCCTTGAACAACTTCTATCGACAGCAAATGCCCTAGTACGTCTGGTAAACCTGCATTTTATGAGGGATGAGGGCAGCCCTTCACACAGATCCCAGGGGACAGCAGGCAAACTTCCTGATTTATGTTCAGTAGGTCCGGTGGATATGTTTAGCATGATACATTGCATTAAGCTACGGTGAAATAGGCTGAGGAGATTATCTTAGAGCATAATCAAGGCCACAGATTGCGTAAGACGAGAAGGGCCTAGGAGAATATAGAGACCCCTGGTGGCCAAATCTCACCTAGTAGAAGCCACAGAGACAATAATCCTCAAGACAAAGTTGTTTCTGAGGTGTGCATGTGTTCGAGCGGTTCGAGTAGACAAACTGTGGAATATGGGGCGGCTTGCTCCCCGGCATGTGGTGAAGAAAAGCTACCGGGAGAACGTGAGCTTTGGCGTCAGTCACTGGTGCAGAACCCAGTCCGGGAAACAGTATACAAAACTTTAAGGTTGTGCGTTAACGCACAATCAGCTGAGCATACCGAGTCTTGATGGTTTGGGAGCCTGTTTCGGACAAGAAAGGTCCGTTGGATCCAAACAAGGGCGATTGAGGTAGCCTTGGTCAACACCAGCCCTAAGCAGGAGGTCCACCAACGCCTCCACCTCGGGTCGCGATTGGTTTTCATACTTGGATTGCAACTCTCGAAGCAACGCCAGGGGACTGAGGTTGGGCCACTGCAGCATGAACTGGTTATTGAACCTGTGGAGTACAAATGAAAGCAAAAACTAGCTGAGAGGAGGGACGAAAGAATCGAAATACGCACAGCCATGCTATTTTACCCGCCACGAAAGATGAGGAACACCAGTGGCCAGAATGGAATAAGTAGTGCCTTGCGCCTTTCTCCAAATGGTAGCAAAAAGTCAAGATGACCCGCAGGCGGCACGTTTATTCACAAAAACAACCCTCTCCCCTTGTCTTTGTCGGCTTTGTTCATCTACCTTTACTACTCCTAGTCGCTCTGCGGCTGCTGGCGGGGCTCGAGAGGGGGACCCAAGGCTGAACGGGATGAGTGAGTTCCGTTAAAGATCGGTAAGCGTTCGTCAGCGAATGTCAATATCCCTTATCTACAACGGTAAGACAACGAGCCCGTGGCTCAATTGTTAGACTCGTTGGAATTCTGATCAACAGGTCGCGGGTTTGAGTCTCGGGTGGGGCACCACCTGGGGTCAGGTATAACTGGCTGATGATGACTGAGCCAGAAATGGCCATTGATTGCTTAGGAAATCCTGCTTGGGCAGTCAGCTTGCTGTATCAGAATTGGTGGATTCCATACGTTGCAGTAGGCTGGGCGGGTAACTTGACCCAAGTGTGATTAAACTCACGGCTCCCGGTGGGGCCTCGTAGCTCAGTTGGTTAGAGCGTTGGCTGTACTAAAGCCTTCCCCTTGCTGTCGTGGGTTCGAATCCTACCGAGGCCGCCAAGTTTTTCACAAGTGGGTCAAAGAAATTATTAAAATCTGCCAAAATCCTCCCTTCATTTTTGTTGGCATTCTTCATCTGCCTTTACTACTACTAGCCGCCCTGCGGCTGCTGGCGGGGTTGGCAGAACGGGATGAGGGAGTTCCGCTGGCGATCGATGAGCGTACGTCAACAAAAAACAACCCATTTGCGTGTGCCACAAACGATCTAGTCCCTAACTCCCTGCGTAACAGGCCTTGCCCAGGGAATGTCTAGGACCTCACACAAATGAGGGTTCAGCAAAGACTAATTTAAGGAACCGTTGTAACCTGACTCCCAGACTCGATCAGGACCGAGTTACCCTGTTAGTTGGCAACCCTCCCCCACGCATCCCTAAGCCACGACTGTTAGGGCATCGTGTTGCTTCACTCACAGGACAGGAAAGGTTAGACTTAAAGTGACACGGCAGGTGGCCGTGGTATAAGCGAAACGTGTCCGCTCTCTTCCATAGTCGAAACAGGTGCATTTAACGAATCTACCGTGGTTAGGGACGAATGTACACGTTCATACAGTTGCCTTGACAACCTAAACGGTGATCAGGGTGAGTTCGTTGGGTCGAGCAGAAATCACCAAGCATGAGATGATTTGTGCGAGGTAGGTGGAAGGACAGCTTTGTGCGAAATCCAACGGTCATTGTATGAAAGTGAATACCCTACCTGGAAAACACCCTCTTCATAGAAGATCATTAAAGTTTCGATCCCACATCCATTCGCATAACCGAGCATACCGAACTTATTGGAGGAGAGGTTCTAGGTGGACAGAGCACGAGGGGATGTTCCGTTTAAAAGCCTATAGGATTGGTCCAAATTCGAGGAGTACGGAACAGTCCCACGTCCTGAAACTACACTCGTAGAATGAGCTTAGGAGTAACAATAAACGGGCACATCGGGGTCCTAGAGAAACCTATATTCTATTCTCGTGGCTCCGGGCTTTTGCCACCGCCTCTACCACCCCCACCACCAAGAGCAACGGCAGCAAAAATGTTTCCGTTTGGTGGGGGTGGTGGTGGTGGGATGACAGTAAGGATGAGTGGATCGGAGTGGGGGTGGAGCTTCGCATGGTGCGCAGCCTTTAAAAAGCGATGCCACACAGTGGGACGCCCGGTGTGTACGCGAGTGAATGCAGAGGGTGATGCGTTGATGACGTTCGGAAGGCCATGCGAGGCAGAGGTACAGCAAGCAGCACATACAGGACGCGCTCCCGAACGAAGTCTTTCTCTCTCCACGAGGAGTCAGCAGACAACGCAGCGCACGCGCAGACACACACACACACACACACATCCAGGAGACTGTTAGCAAACACAGAAGTGGGCGGTAATCAATAGGGGGTGAGTGTGCCACCGTCCCTGCTGTGCCGCCAGCTAGGTGGTAGGTAAAATGGAATCACGCGTGCGTGCGCGCTTAAATTATGCTGGAGGCACGCACGCACGCACACACACACGCACGCACACACCCTCGTCAAGCGGTCGCAACAGGTTTGCGTGTGTATGCACTCGAACAACGGTCAGTTGTGGCGTAGTCGTCACGCTTCTGTGTGCAACGCGCACACACCACACACGGACAGACGCAGCCCACAGCCGCTGTGCACGCGGCGCGAGAACTGACGGAGGCAAACACGATCGGACGGGTGGGGAGTGTCCTACCAGCAACACGGGCCCCCTCCCATCCCAGACCCATGTTTCCTCACCGTGGCTGGCTCGTGGGTTAGGGGGGAGGAGGGAGGGGAGACATTCGTCTGGAAGTCAGTTTGGCCACTACACTCGGGGTCGCCGCCACCACATTAGTCTGTGGGTGTTAGACAGATACGGGAACAGCGGTCATGGCCAGTGCATGCACAACAGCTAGACCGCGAAGGACCACCTTCGATGGTAACGAAGAGGACTTGCGGTTGAACTGGACGAGGGCAAGGATGAGCTGCGTAGCCTCACACTCACCCAACTCCGAGCCATCAAGTGGAAGGAATGAACCAAAGCAATTCAGAATAGGAGGGGGTGCAGATGGTTGCTCCGATCTGCACGCACCACAACGCCTTACTGATTCATATCATCTGCCAAAGTAGACTAAAAACTCAAGGTCGGGTTCGTAACAATGAGAGTCACCATAGTGGTTGAGACAGAATGTACGCCCATGTGATTCATATCGCTATCTACAGCGCTCTCTGGGGTGTGGTCACTATGAGTACCACAACTCTGGCGATCCAGACCTGAGAGTGGATTCCGAGGAAAGTCCAACCACGTGTGGATGGTATCGTGAGTGGACTGGGGTGGGCCTTCTCATCTTAAGACGACCAGTAGCCATCAATGTACATACGCTAACCTCCCCTTTCTTTTTTCTTACTACTTCGACGGTGATTTGAGCGGGGACTAATGTAGTGAGCAACACTTGCCCAATTTCCATAATGTCCCAGCGGTAAGAGCCGGTGAAGGCTAGTGGAGATGAAACTGGATGCAGTCGTTGACCAGGAATTTACTCGTACCAGTAGACGCCTCTATGCTGTCTCCTAAGTTACCTATGACTTCCTAACGAAATGTGTATACGGCATAGCAACTTCATCCTGGTACGGGACAGGCCACGGCACCGTCTACTTTCGGGAGCGTTAAGAATCGAATGGAGGAGGACAAGTAAATGGCTGTGGATGATGCTAGCATCAGCCGAATAGAGGTCAGTGGTGCGACATCACCTTTCCTGCACACAAGCCTGCGGTGGAGAAAGATGGCGGAACGCACTATCAGGACGAGTTGGCTTGGGCAAGGTAGGGGGCGGGGGACCATTTTATGACCGGCGCCAGTTCTTTTATGTCAGTCAATCTACGTCCTCACCGTCCCCGACCAATTTTGGGCTAAAAGCGTGAATATCTACCAAAACCCCATAACCTTGTGACCTAGTCGAAAGGTACGGGTAGTGAAACACATAAAAAATGGCGTTGTCATGAGCGTGGCGCCGCGGTGAGAGGGCTTGGGAGGGGGGGGAGGGAAGGAGGAGGAAGGGAAGTTGCGGAAACCATGGTGGGGGGAGGGGATGGGAAGTAAACGCTGCTGTCAATGCACTACCCAAATAGCATGCGAATCTGACGCTCGAGGAAATGCATTAGCAGCGGGATCCAGCGGGGTATCGAAGTTTCCACATACCCGCGTACATTATGTCCCACCAGCCGCAGACATTTGGAATAGGACGTCTGTTGGCATCTCCACCACCATTGGCTCAAGTCAGGGTATTTTCTTGCAAACGTAATTGATATGACATCGATCATGCCGGCTTCAGCCAGTTTCGATGTGGCGAACAGACGCAAGACGCAACGAACAGCGGACCTAATTAACTCGAGCCACAACTTTCTCTAGTAATGAAGACAGAGTATTGCTGATGTGGGAACTGCCTTCATTTCCTGGCGGACAGTGCACAGCCAGCTTTTCCTTTGGACTCTTCTTCGCCGTCTCCAATTAGACCACGGCTGCGTCGTCAGATTCAAAGCAACAGCACTTTAACTCATATGGCGGACAAAGAGTTCGGTGGTAACTTAGATATCGCTTTGAATCCATTAAAAAGCTCGAAGGCTTGCAAAACGCTTGTGCGCAGGATGCCCACGAAGACGTCGTCCCTTTTAGGAAAAACTTGGCCCCGGGCGATTTGAGATCGTTTTGTTCTTCAAGATGAGCCATTAGTCGTGAAGGGTGCCTTCAAAGTTGGTCAAGGTTCGGTTTAGTGTTCGGCAAGTAGCAGCCCGTCATCCACCCTATAAGACTACCTTTGGATGAATTCTAGGAAGGTCTGTTCGCGGTTTTGGCTGACTGACCAACCTCCATTAAGCCAACATATCATCCTGCTATCGTGAAGCCACAACTAATTACAGAAAAGAGGTGCCAAAACCGGTTGGTGGCAAAGCTGGCCAGGTCCGCATGCCTATACTGCTACTGTTGTTGCCACGACCACTACAACAACTACTACTAGGACTACTACAACTAATACTGCAGCAGCAGTAGCAGCTGTCCAGACAGCAGGAATTCTGACATTTCAGAAAAATAAAGCACACACACACAAGGGGGTGCAGGCGCGAGCGCGCATACAGTCCCTGCGTAGAAAAAGACATGACGTGCACCGCTGTCTGCCTGGTTCGCTCTCTCAAAAATAATCGACGTCTTCTGGCAAGCACACACGATAGTTCGACCGTCATAAGCAACGAGGGCCACTGCTGCTCCACGAGACGATAGTAGAGGCGACTTGCGCGTGAATCTGTTAGGAGTGATGGTAGACGTGCGCTGCGTCTACTCCACTCTCTTCCTTTCCTTCTACATCCACCATGCGCCGATGGCAAGACAGGGTCAAGACGACCCAGCGGGCGCAATGGCTGACAGCCAGTCTACACGTGCCACACACGTGCACCTCGTGTCTACTGTACAGGTCGCAGTCCAAATTGTTGCTCCCATATGACCTACGCACGAGGTGGTATAGGGGCCCGCATGAAGGAGGTATTGCAGTCTGAGCTTCAGTCCAGAGAGCAAGGTCAAGTTTTCCCGTCCTCCAAACCTTTACTTCTGGCGCGTCGTGATAAGTGGAAACGTGCTTTGTTATTTATGGAGAGAAATCAATCAGAGCTCGATCAACTTCATCCTCTCTTCTGCCCACGCGTCAGTGGACAGTCCGAAGCAAGCCGACTGGAGCTGAGAGCAGGACTCGAGGTAAAAGAGGCGATGGAGTCAAAAAGAGAAAGGCTTACCAGGGAACGTGAATGACCTTGCCGGGAGCCAGAGCGTTGGAGCCTTCATAAAAACAGTCAGCCGGAGTGACCACGAGACAAGGGATGATGTCTTCCATGTAGCTCTGAGGGGGCGAAATAAGGAAAAGGGAATTGAGTCCTGAAGAAAAAGGGCAATTATTGAAGAGGTGTGTCACTGGGACGTTAACAATACGCTACCTCCACCTCCTTACTCTTTTCTAACGAAATTTTGGCTGACACTGACAAGTGACTGTCAGTGTCGAAATCCGGTATAGGGAGCTGCAGCATGTCATTGACGGCATTGCCATGGAAGCCCTGGGTCATGCACGTGGACAGCACCAGGACTGGTTTGATGAAAATTAGAAAAGAAGTCCGCAAGATTCACTCAAAAAACAGAGGCTACACGGGATCTACACTACCGAAGACAACAATATCAACCAAACCAAATACTTCGGAAACCGAAGTCTAGTGCATCAGCTGCTGAGGGAAGTGGTGAGATGAGGAGATCCTGGGACATGCCGACCACGGCGAAAATGAAGAAGCTCTTTAAAACACTCAGAGAAGTGTACAGTCATCAGGCGAACGGAACTGCGCCACAATCGTGCACGTATTCCAACGCAATGGAAACCGGCAAGTCTGCAACAAGAACAGAGGTATTTTCCTTCCCAACATTGCAGGAAAAACTCCTCCCCTGTCTCACGCAATCATCTCAACAAGTACATAGCGCAGGAATTTCTTCCAGAAACACGGTGCACATTTCGAAGACCACGAATGAAACTAAACAACGGCATAATGGCACGCGTCGCTGAAGTATTCGAGATGACAAATGGAGGAAGGGTTTAGCGTCACATACACCGCTTTTCTGATGGACTCCTACAGTTATAAAGGGTAGGGGAACCAGCGAACGACTGTGCAACGTTCCTCAAAGACAAGCATCTTCGAGAATTTTCAAGGCAAGCCACCACGACCTCTTGTTGGCAGATGACTTCGAGCTAAATGGCGCCTCCGGCTGATCCAAATTCAGAATGAGATTCGGCATAGTCATGCACCCATCGGCGCCAAATGATGACTATGTTGGACCCAGGACCAATGCAAAGGGAATTTTTCAAACGTCTGTGGGTAAATAAGTGTACCTGAGGAGTAAAGTTTTGACCAACATCAGAAGCAACAACCAACTTGTAAGTCGGATCTCCAAGTGTCAATCAGACCTTCGGCCGGCTATAGCACTCAAGTTAGAAATTTCGTGGTATACTTCTAAACACTAAAATGATGTACAGGACTGTTGTTCCTACAGAGTTCTTATACGGGGCGGATAAATGGACGGTGTACGAAAACCAGGTAAAACAATCAGTCATCTGAAGCCCACCTGCCTCTGGAGTATACTGAGGGATAAGTGGCAGGAAAGGATGCCGGACCTCGACGTCCTGGAGAGAACCAGCATCCTCAGTATCCACACAAGGCTGAGATAGATACAACTGAGATAACAGGGCCATATCGTGAGAATGGGTCACGAACGACGTCACTACGGCTACACACAGACAGGCCGGACAAAGTTGTCGTTAGGATACCTCTAAGATCTCCCTGAATCACAGGAAATCAATCTTGAGACTTGCAGACGTGGGGCAATGCCCTAAAACTCCAACAACCATCTTAAAAACCCATCGAATAGTCACTGCAAAGGCAACTCAAGTGCTGCGGATCAACGCCGCAGGAACCCGATCTTCGCCATCGTGTTCAAATTGTTAACAGGTATCCTGGGTACGTATCGACCACACTGAACATTGCCAAACCCAGTGCAATGTCAGCGAGGCCAGTCAGCATTTCATCTCGCAAAACACCACTACCGCTACTACTACCACAATAATCAAGACCAGTGAGGGCACTCTTGCCATCCTGTACACCATCACCAACCCTTCCACTAACGATGCGAACTCAGTTCCTATCGGTCCCTAGGACGATCGCACTTTCGAAACCACGCGTCGGCCTGACCATTCGCTAGCAAATTCATCGTAGGGACCGGCAAAACTGTGCTTGTTATTCCAGCCTAGTCTGCTCACACTGCCCCAGGACATTCAGGCGTCACATAGGTCTTTTCGGTCAGATGCGCATCTATAAAAACTACGCAATCCAGGAATATCTTAAAACCTGGCCTTACCTGCGGACACATGAATCTACTCAACAGCACGCGAGCAGACACATCTCTAACACATCATACATAATGGATGGAGCAAGCATGCGATTCACTTTTCTAGTGCTGGTATGGCGGGCGAAACGTTTCAGAGAAAACGTATATTTCATCTATCAAAATATGTACGGGCAATATCGTGTGTGGCACGCGTAGACGGTCTGTTTAGCTTTGTCAGCCACTGCACCTAAACCCATTACAAGTTGACTGTCAGACCCAGAGAGCCTAAAGACGCATGGGAAGGGCCCCGAGAGGCCAATGCTAACGTACTGTTTACTATCAGCCAACTGATGCGCTGGAATCTATCACGAGTTAACAATCCTGGCTTGCACGCTTGTCCAATGATGGGCTAGCCCGGCCCCAGTCAAGAATGTGGCTCAGGCGGCAATGGCCCCTTCTTATTGTGACCTTTGTGGCCCTCTCACGCATTCGAGATCCGAGACCCGCCTGAAGGGAGTCTGGTAAGTGTGGAATTAGGAACCAGGCCCTGTGCGGCACTCGTAGACGATCTGTACAATTTTGACCTCCAATGAGCCCAGATTCGAACCCTACCATGGTGGGAATTGGATGAGTGGGTGAGGTAGATGCGGCGCAATTCTGCCTCATTATAAATAAACTCACGCGCAAGTGATTGGCCATCCCACCCCCTGGGGCTGCCATGGGCCACATCTCTTGCGACAGCTAAACTATCGTGTGCACGTATGAAGTAAATGGAAGTTTTGTGTAGTCACGAATTAGAAACTAGTATTTGTTCGTGTGGGAATCTAACTCCCGAGATCAGATACGCTTCTGCTCAAAAGTGCAAGTTATTATCCATGCTGAAAAAATAAACACGAGTAGTGTATATTTCCTTTACAATAAACCTACACATAGGCAATATTTATTGAAAGGCAACAAGCGTGGTGCGAAGACTCGTCTTCAGGCGATACTACCTACGCACTGCTAGTCATTCTAAGACCGCTAGGTAGATTCAAGGGCCAGTGCCTCATGTAACGACTCACCTGAATGTGACTCATTCCATTCAAGGCGGGGAGTTCGGCTCGGCGACACAGGTCTTCCAACTTCCACTTTGACTTGTGGACCGTCACTTCGAGTCGATGGATCTTGATCAGCAAGTCAATGTGGTCAACGCAAGGCCTTAGGGTTGAGCAGACCAGGTTCGCCGTCTTGATAATCCACAGTCTGGATAACAGCCTCGACGGAGTTGAGGAACTCACTGCCTGGAGGACCACCCAATGGACTCGATGACTGCTGGGTCTGCTGGTGAAACTTTCCAGCCCGCCCGAACATTGGATCTAAGCGTTGGAACTCAGCGTTGCGCAGCGCTTGGGCGGGAAACTCCAGTTCTGCAGCTAGAGCGCTATGTTCTGGAAAACGTAGCAATACATGACGTGGAGTGTTCATTTTACAGGGGCTTCGGCAGTTTAATAAAAAAGAAGGTCCTCTTTTAGGAGCGCTGGCGAACGTTAAAGGCGGTCAGGTTGGAGGGGGGCAGTGAGAGTTCGAAGAATTACCACATGGCGACATTAAACACACTCGCCGACATAAATGCGCACACAAACACACATGTCCAGTTTATGTATGTGTGTGGCGTAGATGCGAGCGCGCGAACGCATTTACGGCGGTAGGTAACAATTAGCATCACAAAGAGAACGCGGAGGAGGACGAGGACCACCGGCGTCGTGACGGCCGCAGGCTATGCGGCAGCTAAAATGACAACGGAGCGGCGAGATGACAGTCGCTTTCAGAAACAACAGGGGGACGAATTTGCCGCTGGATGGGAGGAACCTAATTTGGCGTCCGCTCGACGTTATCACAATAACTAGAGACAAACATACACGAGGAAGGAAAATATGAAACAGAAAACTGGACACGGTTTATTGAACTAAAGAAGACACCCTGTCAGCGTGGATTTATGTGAAATAAGGAACGGTGTTTTAGCAGAGATTATGGATTGTATGGGAGGATCAATCCAGATTACGAGCACCAATTTCAGAAGGCCGATCACCTCCCATTCCTTGAAGGTAACCCATTCGGGTCGAGGTTTCAGTCCCCTGCTGGCCTATATAGTACACAGCACGTTGAATCGGTTTTGGTAAGTACGGACATGATTGAGAAAAGTATCAAGCTTGACTGTGCTAATCAAGCCTACAGTTGTAAAGCAGAACCCAACCTTTCATACAAAACACTTTCTTCATATCTGGAAACGTCTGTTTTTCCTCGATTTCAAGACCAGGAGGACCTGTAGCAAAGCCGGTTGAAAGCACGGCCTAAGTTACTACTAGGAGCTCGTGGCCGTGTACGAAAACCCCGGCTGGTTTCCTTCGGTAAACTAATAGAGCCCTCTGTCAAATGATAGCCCATGACCATTTGAACTGAAAGTTTTTTGGTTTCCTCCCGCAGCTGTGATCAAAAGTTAAAAATACTTATAAACCACCCTAAAAGCGAGCGAGTAAATATAAGTTTGGGTAAATAAACATATACAATACAAGTCTGATTATGTGCGGGGATTTTAAACGCTTTACAATTGAATGGCGCGCTCGTTACCTTATTAGTTTCGATTGGTAGTATTGTTTAAGAAGGAAGTGGTGCCTTACCTGCCGAGCTGATAACACAATGAGTTATTATCTTTTGCCTTGGGTCCGCAATCTGAGCTATCTTACACAGCTGCATAACGGCAAGAAATACCAATCACGACAAGGGAGAATGGAATAGTTGTGCTAAATCGACTGACGGTGGCCACTGAGCCATAGGAAACATCGGTCATCATTACCTGGAAACGAGCATCATCACAAATCTCTAAGCCATTACTTTCCTTCGGAGTTTTCATTGTCCACTTCGAAACCACCCAGAATTTTCCACAAATCTCCATATGGCCATTGGCTTGACAGTTCAGGGCAGCATTGCTTAAGACATCCTCTAATCTCGCAAGCATAGTCTGTCTGTAAAACACAGCAATGACAACCATGGCAGAGGGAAATTAACTTCTAACTAAGAATTTGATCGATATGAGGGGGAGCCGCGTGGTTTCCTATGTAGGAGAACGCGGGGTGGGCGTAGGCACAACGAATCCGCCATTGACGCGTGCTACAAAACACCTGGTTCTCCTATCATAAGCCAACCACGTTTAGTAAGAGGTCATCGGCGTCAGATTGACAGGTAAACCACAAAAATCTGGTTTTGCAATCGCGACAGCTGCCGAGGCATCAACGGCTACCTGGTTTAACTAAGCGTTTGGTGTGTCTTTTATCGAAGTGCCTCCGTGTTAACATCCCATGCACTTTCTCATCCAAGTAAAATAGAAAAGATCAAACAGAAATCGCATCAAACGAGAAGATGCGTCCAGGAAGTAGAGGATTTAAATGCGAGTTCTGGATGATGAAAACAAGGTCCTAAAAATTTACCATTCAATTTTTTTGCATTCTATTAGAATTATATACACTAACACCTGTGCGCAAAATAAATGGCTAAATCAAGGAGACTATATGCAAAGAAGAGAAGCTGTAACTAAGCCGGGTTGCAGAGCACGACGAACCGGGGTGTGTAGCATTGTTACATGCAAAAACATGGCATACCAAACAAGAGATTCAAAGCGATTGGTTAGTTGACGTAGAACAAAAATAATTTAAAAATAAAGTCAGTCTAAGAGGTGGAAAACTAGACTAAAGGCAAAATATTTCAAATCATGCTTCTGTCTTTTTTGCCTTATTTAGGAAGATTTTCTGACTAAAATGAATTAAATTGACGGGTTGGGTTAGCAAGATTGCTTCTCAAGCACGAAAAAGACTAACCAGAAAATCACCAGGACTTTACATAAAAACGCCGAAATCTTCCAGTGCTTATTTATTTTAAAAAAAGTATGTAAGGAAGCTCTTCTGACAAAGTTTGCCACTTGCTAAGACGAAATATAAACACAACCATGCTGACTGTCTATTAACGGCGCATGCCCCTGCATGATAAGAGCAGTAGTGGATTTGGTTGCGGTAAGCGCATTCGCCATTATCCATCCAAATGAAGCAAAAAGGCCTTCTGCACCAAAAACTAGACAAAAACTTTGCTGTAGAAAAGCTACCGTGGGTAATTTTTAAGTATTTAGAACGTAAGGCTTGCGTTGTGCGACTTTTTCCAGCATAAAGCGAGACAAAAAAGAATTAAGTCAAAGCCTGTAAACTACTGGAAACACATTTTTTGCTCAAATAATAGGCTAGCAATAAAACAATGGGTACAACCTGTTGCAAATATTCGAAGGTAACATTTCCTCGTTCGCACGTGTCTCTCCCAAAGCTGGACGAAACCTTCACATACTACATACTGCACGTGTACGCATAAATTCGGAAGAATTTTAATCTCATGGCCTCCATGCTCCGTTGGAGAAAAGGTTAAACATGAGGCAAATAAGTTTGTTCAATATGTTTGAAGTATGTGTAAAGCACGACGACCAGAAGAGTATAAAGTTCCGACGGCAGCAGGCTGACCTTAAAAAAGCTCTAAGACGACAGCAAATATACTATGCTAATCAGTCTAATGTTAAAGCCTAACTGAACGCGAAGTCCCTGAAGGTGTAAAATTAAGCAAGCCCATAAGTTCGAGAAAACTTATTTTTACAGAGCCTAAGAAATCGGTTAAATAGATCACATGAAAAACGTACCCAAACTTCGACTTGCATATTATGTAATAAACCCGATTCTAAACCGCCTCCGATATGGTATGTCAAAGGTTAAATTAGCGAGCTTCCAGTTCAAGCTTTCGGTGTCGTAAAAAAGCACGGTTTATTCTCAGAATGCACATACCAAAAATGGAGTCTATATTATTGGCGACCACTCTATTTTCATCGAAATAAGTTTTTCCAATGTTCTTGCCCTCCGTTTATACACTTTTTGCTATCCTTGCAGTTATGCCACTTGTTCATTACGCCTGATTATTTCCGCTTGTTTTTTTTTGCTGTTTCCTGTCAGATTTTTCACTTTTTGTATCTAAAAAGTGGTGTGACTATCAAAACTTTAGTCGCACACTTTGGCCACCGATACCAACGGTTTTATTAGCTGCCCTAGGAACCTTTTATATTAAAAAAAGCATTTGAATGCTTCTCTCAGGTTACAATACATGCGCAGACTTCAACAGAACATTGCAAAGATGATAAGGAGATCATGAACCTATGAGCACATCGTATGCCCTGACTAGAACTCACAGAACGCCGGACACAAGATAAAATATTCCAAGAAAACGAAAGGGTACGAATGAATGTGCATATATATAAATTACGGATACTTACGATCCACCCATAACTTATAAAAATCCACTTGTGTCGTAGCCATTTTTAAGCCGAAGCACAGAAGGGCGAGAAACACAAGAAGGCTGAATATTTTCCAGAGATGGACGTGGAGGAAATTCTCGAGGATGACGAGTTTTCCGTACAACCACAACTGGAGAGCATAATAGCAGCCGCTCTAACAAAAGAAATAAATATACTCTTTAAAATTCATACCGGTGGTTCCGCAGGAATGCCCTTGTATTCCTGTAGTGATTTTGCAGCACACATTTTACACTTCAAGATTATTGACACGTGTGCGATATCTCCAAAAGCACGAGACGCCTACATTTCGGTAGAAGCAGAATGCGAGGAGAAGACTCGCTTGAAATATGATCTGTAATAGGAAGAGTGCATGGGCTTGGGGAGTGTCGATGGCTTGGTGGTATAAAATTATACGAAAAAGCATACATTTCTAAATAAGCTGAGGAGTGAAAAAGTAAAGAATAGAGTTTACATAAATTAACTTTAACAAAACTGACAGAGACACACTGCAGGATGGAAGCAGCACTTAGTACGCATGGGTAAACCCACCAACCGTGCTTAAACGGCTCGTATATATATAAATTACCGCTTGACCCAGATATTATCCCATTGAACAACTTAAACAAATAATTGACCACAGGGCAAGGTCGCAATATGACTGCAACTGTTGCTTATTATTCCAATTTATTTTTACGGATCCTAGTTGCACATTCTATGCTTAAGAAAGCGACGATATTGAGTTTAACAAAGACTCTTATTTTTGTAAAAAAGCTGATCATCTGAGCGAAACATAAATTATACTTATAGAGGATTTTGCAAGTTATAATGCCATCAATGCAGTTAGTCATCTAAGCACACCCAACTTCGATATAACATAAAAGTAGGCCTTTAAAATGCCCTACGTAGTTTTTGATAGAAATATCCAGTGGTTTATTGGCTATGCCACGTTTTCATGTGAGTTTTAGTAAATAACTCCTACCCTCATACAGAACGTCCCGCGTTGGATGTGGGTTAAGCCCGAGGTCATCATGAATGCTGTAAACTACTCTGCAAGACGAATTAAGTGTCTAATTTAGACTTTGACTTCGAATAGAGTCGAATGTTCGCATTCCAGTTGAGTCTATAAATGAAGAATAAGAATAAGAAGAAGACGAAGCTCGTTGTTCGTTCGCCGGAATAATGGCTTTATCCACCTGACAATTCTAACTCTTACTAGATTCCATCGTCAGTGATAAAATGGCAACAAAAAATGAGCAAAAGCTATAGGGGGCAGAGGCCAATTAGACAACAGTGTTGCCATTCCGGAGGTGACTGCGCATGACCATGTGTGCTGGCCCAATATCTGTATATCGATTGACCAAGTTCTCATCCGAGGCCCACGTTTCAACCAATCTCGGTTGTCTGGCATCTGACGTGCGCGAGCATCTTCATGGCTTCGAAGTTAAACATGTGCCCCATTTTATATTTGTTGGCGGCTACTTGTGATAAACCGTCACCCGCCATCTCACTACCAGATTATGCTCATGATGCACGATCCAAGCATAAGTTCAGTCTGTCCTGTGTAGTTAGGGGAACAAGTTAATGTTACTGAATGCTTAGAGTACCCCCGACTGCTCATCGGGATTTAATCAGGGCTTGATTCTCATGACCCTGCTGCGCATGATAGCTTTGGGTTTGTGTGCAGTTCCGACAACTATATCCGCAACAATGCACTCTGATGCTTCTGACACGTCTTTGTTGTATGACATCGCATGCCATACCACAGGGATTTTTCTATTTGTGTCATCTGGGACTAAACACGTAGACATCGGTTTCTGGATGCCTTCGGATAGCCAGTCCGTGTAAACTGGTCGTGGATGTAAGGGGCCTCACATACTTTTTCCACCATGTTGCTGCAATAAGTCTGGATGTGCTTGAACAATTTTCACAAAAAGTTTTTTTGTGGGCCACCGGATGGTTTCTGTGAAAATTAAAGAAGCGTGTTTGATCGCATTTTGTTGTAGAAAACCATTATAAAGCTCAGAAGAATAAAGCCATGATTCCGGCGAACGAAAAACATTCTTCTTCTCCTCCTTTTTTCTTCTTCACTTAGAGTTCAGTTAACCCGTCAAAATGTAAATACAGGTTTACGAGCAACAAAGAGGCTCTCAGGAAAAAAACATCATTCGTGACTTTTCAAAAGCACTATGATAAGTGCGACATGTTGACGGGATAAATGTACTGACAAGACAAATTCTATCTCAAGCCCTACTCTTTTTTCTTGAATATAAACTTGTTAAATAACTCCATTGATATCCTAAGAGAAAAGAAGGTGTACGTAACGTGAAAGTGTCAAAAGCGGTGCCAGAAATCGATAGGTTTAAAGCGCGCAAACAAACTACAATCAATTTGTTTTAAAGATACTTCCAATCAGGAGAACTGTAACAGGCTTTGTGCCGTTTCAATTCTGGAATGAAAACCACTGAAATTACACTTTTTTGAGATCATTACCATTATGATAATAACTGCGTATCATGACAATTTGTTCCACCATAAGCTTTTTCGGCATATTCTTGTTAATTATGAGAGCTTCTAAAATATGTGTGTAAACTTAGAATGTGGAATATAATTTATTTAGAATTTAGAATTTATATTTGGTTAGCACCGGGAAGGTACTGTCTAAGCAAACATTAGTAACGAAATAAAGTTATGACAATGTGTGCAGATAAAATGTACAAATTCATAAATTGTCCTGCTATGTCAACAGTTAGCAATGTTTTAAAATTAATGGTGAACTAGAAAAAATAGGCAGTGAAAAAAACTCCTACCATGAAAATGGAGGCAGAGTTCAATAGGCCTTCATTTTCGAATAGAAGGTAGGAGAAAAAACTGCTTAGGAAAAATAGTCAGGTGGTAGAATAGGGGTAATACTGCAGTAGCATTTCAGAATGAGATAATGAAACGTCGAGGTGATTTGTTCTTGATCACTTAGGCGTATGAAACAGAATCTCACGAAAAATGCGTCAATGAACTTAAGTCCTCAGCATCATAGGATCCAGAATTGAATTCTGATGATGGTTAGTATCCAAAAGAAACCGCAGCATTTAAGACTGTGGACCACCGAATTTGTACGTCCGAATGACGTCATCGTTTGGAGGACGGGTGATATAAGGAGACATTATAGTTCATGGGCGTCTCCAGGTAGCGTAAATATAGTTTCAAGAGGGTTACTCAAATTCCCGATGGTCTTTTCTCCGAGTCATGGGGAAAGCTACTGGGAAAAGATGACGAAAATAAAAGGTTAATAGAATCAGTGTTAAGATAAATGTGCAGTCTTCGCTTGAATGCAGATAGACTAGTTAACGACCTTATTTCAATTGGCAAGTTATTCCAAAAGAAAACTATACCTAGAAGCAAAGAAGAGAGAGCGTTTACACGTGGAGGATGCAGGGGCAGGTATAATTAGTTCAGAATTTCTTAGGTTATAAGGAAGACTAATGGGGGTAATGACAGAAAGCTTTGGGAGAGTTGAACTATTATTAAGACGAAAAAGGAGACAAAAAGCCTGCTTCAAGTCTCCTGACCCAAAGAAATTTTTAGCTTCGTTAGCTGGCATCTTGTTGAGTAGGAAGTAGTTAAAAAGAGTCGGATATAGGAGTTTTTTTGTGAAATTTCTTTGAACATTTTCAATTTTTGAACGGCTAGATTCGTTCATCAAACCGAAGAAAGGACAGCAAAAATTCAAGAATGGGAAGTACAAACATACGATAAAGTCTTAATTTAAATTTCAGGAAGGTAGAAATTATAAGAAATAAAGCCGCAAATCTGAGCAGTATGGCCGTAATTCTATCGGCATGAGGCGAAAGATCTAATTTATTGCCCAAGTCCTTGATGGAGGAACATTCAATCATATGGCAACCTTCAAAGATAAGAGGTTGCGGCAGCCTTACAGGCCCAAAAACTCATGTAGCGACACTTAGTAGGTGAGAACTCCATTAGCCATGTGGAGCTCCAGGCCGAAAAGAGCGTCTAAGTCTGAATAAATTTGTTCTAGGCACCGTTCGGTTGTAGAGAGAGTTAGAGAACGAATAAACGCATTTGAGATCATCAGCATAAAAAAAGATTGAGAATGTTTAACTATCGATGAAATATCATTTATATACAGTAAGAACAACAAAGGACCTAATACGGTACCTTGAAGGACACCACTAACAATCGGGGTAGCACTTGAGTATGAGGACCCTACTAAAACTTTTTGTTTTCGATCATTTAGGTATGATCTAATAAAGTCAGTAAGGGGACTACGGAATCCTATAGCTTCTAGTTTAGCTAGAAGTCGTTTATGAGGCACCTTATCGAATGCCTTAATAAGATCAAGATAGATAACTACTACAGATAGATGATCATTACGAAGAGAGGTTAGTAGATTTAGAAAAGACATGTGGCAGGTTTCACAAGAATGGTCCGGTAAGAAGCCGTGTTGGGATAAGTTGATAATTTTATTGCTTATGCAAAAATCCGTGATTTGTTTTGCAATTAGTTTTTCGAAGAGTTTAGCAAGAGAGGGCGTTTTATGAACACCGCGATAGTTATGAATGTCCGAGCGAGAACCAGATTTAAAAACTCGTATTATAATAGAAGTTTTCCAATAATCGGGGAAGAAACCATTTTCGAGAAATACTGAGTATAATTTGCTTAGTAAAGGTGGAAAATCCCTTAACTGTTTAATAAGTGAGTTTGGAATGTTATCAGTTCCAACTGAATGTGAATTTTTAGGTGAGCTATTTCTTTTTGAATACATGAAGGCGAGAAATTAATAGTTGTTAGAAGCGAATTTGAAAGCAGAGGAATTGTGGGAGTGGGGGCTAGTTTCAGTGGTAAAGTGGTTGGCTAAAAACGAGTTTAACAATTCTGCTTTGCCCAAATCATCTGTAACAAATTTTCTGTTACAGTAGAGTAAGGGCGGAGTTACATTCAGACGCTTAGCCGATGACCGAACATGAAAGATTTGAGCAACAGATTTGGATGAATTGGCATCACTTAGTGCCCGAGACTCCCTACGCTTATCTCGCGCGAGCCTTATTCTCGATTCTAATTCAAATATTTGTGCAATCCTTAAATGAACTGACAAAGAGCTTTTAGATGAATCTTTAAGTTGCTTTCGTAATTTTTTAAGTCTGAAAATATTTTGGTCGAAAATTCGTCAGTGGACTGAATTTTTATCATTTTTTATGTCAAAGACTGTCTAGTATTGAAGTCAGTTCACATGCTAAATCTCAAGCCAAGCAAGAAATTAAGAGTTTCAGATTCACTGTTTTTAAAGTCCTTCTCGCACATAAGTCTGTTAAATCCGTCATATATCTAATTTATAGCATTAGCCATCCAAGGTTAAGCGGTGCAAAAAACAGGCTGAGATCATAATTCTGCTTATCTATCAGAACAGTGATGTACGAAGGAAAATGAAAAAGGACATAATTTATTTAGTATAATTCAGTATATATAAGGGAGATAGGCAGAGCCTTTGAAAACCCTATTTACAGATAGACCCTAGCAAAATATGCAAATGTTACATGGTAATATTGGTTTTGGTATATCAGTCATTGGTGTCGACAAAACATATGTTGATCAAGTAAAAATTCATCAAGTCTTCTTTTAAACATTTCAATGTTTTAAGCCTAAACAACCGAATTTGGCAGTGTGTTTCATTCTTCAATCACCCGTTGGGAAAATAAGTGGGCCCGCGCTTCAAGTTTGGCGTGGTTTTTCCTCAGTTTTTATTGGTGACCTCGGAGATTTGACATGTTTGCCAATTTAAAAAGTTCGGCCATCTGAAGAGCACAAGCCACTCCTCTGACAAGTGTGAAGACTAAGATCATATCCCCTCTGTATTGCCTATAAGAGAGAGAAATTTTTGCTAAGGTCAATGTAGACCGCATCGACTGAAAAACCCATCTCTAATGATTTTGTCCAACTTTCCGTGGATGTGAGCTGGTTTGTGAGGCAGGGTCTAAAACTTCGAAATCCATGTTGATATGAGCTAAGCAAATTATTCTCTTCAATATGCCTCCTCAGTTCCGTTTTGATTATCTTCTCCATAATTTTTCAACAGATACTTGTGAGGCTGACTGGTTGCAAACAGTTTGGTGATGTCCTCTCTCCTCCGTTATAAATGAGGGTTATGTTATCTATCTTCCACTCGGTAGGCAGAGCCCCCGCCTCCATCGAACTTTCAAATATCTTGGAGAGCGGAGAGGCCAGCTGGCCAGTGAGTTAATTGAGAAATATTGCGGATATAACATCTGGGCCAGGTGATTTAGTGGGCTGCAGCTGTTTCAGAATTTTTCTTACTGTGTCCATTGGGAACGACACCATGCTTATTTTGTTTGTAGATGTTGCAGTACTAAAGTATTCTACCACGTCAAAAGACGGTTCCTCTGTATACACGGATGTAAAGAAATTTGATGAGAGGCTGCTATTATCAGTTATCGGTTAACCTGTTTCCCTGACAGTCTTTTAGACAAGGAATGGATTCCCGATTTCGTTTTGCCTTATTTACGTTAGCAAAACAACCTTTTCGAATTTCTTGGTATGTCTTTAACTATTGCGGACTGAAAGGCTGATCTTTCTTTTCTCAGAAGATTCCGACACCGATTTAGCTGTTTCTTAAAAGCTGAAAAATGTTCCGGTTGTTGATATCTGGCCTATGTTCTTCACACTTTTTTTTTAGTAATTTCCTTTTATTTCCGATGTCACCCACTCGGGTTGGGAGACGCACAATCGCCTTTTAAGTGGTTAGAATTCCTCTACCAACTGCTGAATCAAGTTAGTAATGAAGAACCAGGCAGCCTTTGGGTCAGGTACATGTGCAGGACTCCAGTCTATCCCATTCAGTAATTCTTTCATTTTGGGATAATCCTCTTTCCATACATTTCTCTCCTTAACTGCTCGACGTCTGGGTACAGAAAATTGACTGTACTCCCAATCAAGAATACAATGATCACTTTGTCCAAGGGGCGCGTAAGAACTTAATGCAAGGATACAATTGTCATCTCTACTAATGATTAGATCCAAACAGCTTGACTGCTGCCCATTTCGGAACCGCGTCTCCATTGTGACATGTTGGGTAAGAAACCAACTGAATTAATTTCTGTTCGAATGAATTTTCGCGAGCAGTACATTGATACCCAATTGATATCGGGAGCGTTGAAATCTCCAAGTATTTATTAGTGTTTGCTACGGCAAATTTGCTTAACCTCAATGATAAGTGCTTCTTCTGAGTCCGTCCGCTGTCCTGGGGGTCGATATACGACGGAACTATGGAGGTCAGGTTGTTTGGGACTTTCAGTTTACAACTACGTATTTCGCAAGACGAGTTACTATTTGGCGAGGGTCCATCCTGAATGCAATTCCACCACCCATACGGACGTTTCTATCCATGCGGATAAGCTGACATCCATCTATCCTGACTTCTGTGTCTGCGATTTGTTCATGTAACCAAGTTTCAGTTAGAGCTATGAAGTCAGGTTGTAAATGGTCCACGACAAGTTTAATTTCATCCATTTTGTTCAATAGACTCTGCACATTTGTGTACACCATTGTCATCTTGTTTTGCTCCCTCGATTTCTGAAGATTGTTGGTTCTTTCTTGCACAGGGGGATTATTGCTGGATATTTCCCAATATATATCCAGTCCCCTGTCTAAGTTCAAACCTATAGGCAATTGGTAGGGTATTTGACCAGCGTGGTTGCCGTCAATTTCACGGGATGTTCCCATAAAAACGAGCACACGGGTTTTACGATTTTGTATTGACGTATTGACGTCTTTTCAATTCTGCTACCAGTGTCCTCATTTTCATCCGATCGGTGGGAGAGTAATCCGGCTGAAATAACACTTCACGATGATTTTTTCGCAGTCGGGACTTTCGAGAGAGCCAACCATTTGAGTAGGTTGCCAGTCACACTCATTTGACGCAGCTTAAAGATCAGTCATCTGTGTGGAACCTTGTCAAAGGCTTTGTTAAAGTCAATGTAGACCGCATCGACTGACGAACCCATTTCTAAAGATTTCGTTCAGCTTTCTATGGATTTGAGCAGGCTTGGGAGGCAGGATCGACCACTTCAAAATCCATGTTTGTATGAACTTAACAAGATATTCTCTTCAATATGCCTCATCGGTTCCATTTTGATTATCTTCTCCATCATTATGCAACAGATACTTGTGAGGCTGACTGCTCTGAAACTGAGACCAACTTATATGTTATATCGAATTTGGGTGTGTTTAGATGACTAACTGCATTAATGGCATTATAACTTGCAAAATCCTCTATATGTATAAGTTATATTTCGCTCAGATGATCTGATTTTTTTCCAAAAAAATAATAGACTTTGTTTAACTCAACATCGTCGCTCTCTTAAGCATAGAATGAGCAATTAGGATCCGTAAAAGTAAAATAGGAATAATAAGCAACATTTGCGCTCAGTTTGCAACCTTTTGCTATGATCAATTATTTTGTTTAAGTTGTTCCATGGCATAATATCTGGGTCAAGCGGTTTAAGCACGGTTGGTGGATTTAACCCATGCGTACTATGTGCTGCTTCCGTCCTGTAGTGTGTGTCTGTCAGTTTTGTTCCAATTAATTTATGTAAACTCTATTCTTCATCTATTTATTCGTCAGCTTGTTTTATAAATATATGTTTTCTCGTATAATTTTATGCCACCGAGCCATTGACACTCCCCAAGCTCATTTACTCTTTCTATTAGACATAAGCAGTTCTAGGTTTCTAGTGAGACCGATGACGGCTGTGTGAGTGACTGGATGATCAGCGGGAGTTGAGGCGCGCAAGCTGGAGTCTAAGCGAAGCCATCTCGGACGTTATGGCACCCATCTGCGTCACAAGGTGCGCACTAAGCGTCGGTAAGGGGAAGTGGAGAGCTGGGCACTGGAGGGTGGCTGGAACCGCTGAACCTCTAATATCCTGTCCGCCATCTCGGCCAGCCGTGAGACCGAGAAGTCCTCTGAACCGGATGCCGAAATGGTTTGAACGTCCGTGGGCAGACGCTCTAGGAATATCTCCTTAAACAGTTTGTCGTCAGTATGCAGCTCACAGCAAAGTGTTTGCATCCTTCTGAGGAGTTCGGTGGGTTTCCGGTCACCCATACACTCCTCGCGAATTAGTTGGTGGTACCGTTGACCGTCAGGCACAGTATGTAGGCGAAGGAGAGCGCCTTTAAGCTGGGTGCATGCTTGCTCAACCGGTGGACTCTGAATGACTGCCTGACCCTGAAACTGACCTTGCAGTGGCAAAGCCTGAACAAGTCTGTGAAATTTGGTAACTTTACTGGTAATATTCGCAGAGTTAAAGCTAGACTCGATGCGAAGGAAGTAAAGTTCAGGGGCATTTTTCAAAAATCGGGTAAGGAGAGAGCCACCCACTGATAGCGTCGTCAATGATAACTGCGGCAGTGAGAGGAACCGGGTGAAACTGAATGCGGGGAAAGGACCAATAAGGCACTGCGCAATGATTGGCTGGCTCTTGACGGCGAGTGAAAGCGCGTGAAAAGGTAGCGCGCTTTCTCGTTTGGGGTCACCGACTTTAGCAATCAACTACGATTGATAATACGATCTCACGCTAAGAAATAAGAGAGAAAGGGCCCAACGAAGGTTACGATACAACGGAATCAGCTGACGACGCCACCCAGTGAAGAACAAAAGCAAAAGGTGGCAAATAATTTAATCTCACCGAACCACAAACCATTTGGAGTGTGGCGTGTTACAGTTAAAAAAAGGCTAACTTAAATATGGGTAAATGCGAATTAAGTAAATGTTTAACAAGAGGAATAACTGTAGAAAGTAAAGTAGAAAATAAAATATCGCAAAGGGCTACCACACAATAACGCCGACTGACCGACGAATGGCGAGAGCCAAATACACGGCCTTGACCCGGTTCTATGGCCTTTCCAAGGTACACAAGAAGGGCAATCCTCTCCGACCCATCGTATCGCTCATAGGCACTCCAACGTCGGACTGGTAAAGTGGCTGTTTCGGCGCCTCAAATTTCTGACCGCTGATTCGGATACCACAGTCAGACCCTCAACACAATTCTTGGAGAAACTTAAAGGGGTAAGCCTCCTGCCAAGCGACGTCATGTTATCTTTTGATATTACTTCCCTTTTTACTTCTATTCCGCAGGACCTGGCAATCGGGACCGTTGAACTACTCATACGAAGCAAATACGATGTAACCGAGAATCGCCCCGGACACGCCCAAGTCCTTCAGCTCCTGAAGTTCTATCTCAGGACGTACTTCACGTTTAACGGAACAATCTATAAGCAGGTGAAGGGAACACCAATAGGTTCACCGATCTCCGGACTTATAGCCGAGGTGGTCCTACAACGGTTGGATTCGCTGGTCTTCCAACAACACAGACTGACATTTTGGGCTCGGTATGTGGATGAAACTTTCGTCATCATCGAACGGGATCAGGTGCTCACGTTCAAAGAACGTCTCAACAGAGTCTTTCTGGACATATAATTTACGATGAAGGAGGAAAGAAAGAACCAGCTGGCCTTCCTCGACGTCCTCGTCTGTCGCAAAGTTTGTGTTGGCCTAAAGACCAAAGTGTTCAGGAAAGCAATGAACACAATGCAAGTCCTGAACTTCAACAGCGACCACCCAATCAGCTACAAACACAATTGCGTAAGGACGCTATATCAGGCGTGTTGAGACGCTCTGCAGTGAACCAGAAGAAAATGTTGCCGAATTACGGCACGAAAAGGTTGCCAAATCACGGCACGAAACATATGGAATTGTTTATAGGATCTGGCGCAGTTGCGGGCAAAGCAACTATGTCGGAGAAACTGGAAGACTGCTTCGGAGGCGAATTTCCAAACACGTGGCAGCAGTTCGGCGAAATGACGCCAATTCTCAAGTCGCGGCCCATTTGGCAAGAACCGGCCATAAATTCAAATTCGACGAAGCCGAAATTCTCGCAATAGGTGATAAGCGCGTTAACCGCGAGTTGCATGAATCGTGGTTTACAGGACCGCAGTCTATTAACAAGTGCAATGACATATCCAACCCACATTCCGTGTTGAAACTCAGTTTGGTCAGAGCAATCGGCCACTCGGGGAGCGCTCAGGCGAACACATTTTCCAACGCCAGTGCCGGTGAGCCAGATGGCCTAGCAATCACCACACCATCCTCCAAGACGGGCGACGAAATTTCAGCGGATAACAGCCCGCATGCCGGCCATCAAACAATTAACGCACCAGAGCGCAGTTGTCATCGCTGAAGGGACAGCTGTTTATTGCCGTAGGCGTGCAGTAGCATAGCGACGGCATGCTATAAATACTGCAACTCCCTGTGTACGAATCACCCGTATCTGATACTGAGTCTGAGGCTGGGTTCGAGTTGGAATCCAAAATGTCAGGCGAATCAAGCTCTTGTCCCAGCGATCGCATCTACTTCATCTCAATCAACTCTCCCTTGTTTTCACAATGGATATGCGCAAGAATGAGTCCACGAATGGAACTTTTTTCTATGGTATCATGATTACAAAGTACATATTTCTGCTAAAGTTGCGACAACACAAGAAAATATAGGTTCCTTGAGAGAATATGCCCATCGTTGGCTCCTGCCGTTCAGAATGACAGAATTTACCGAAATATCTCACAGAAGCAGATACTACGACTCTGGTACACGCACGTACAATCTCCATGGAATACTACTTCAAATAACGCAAACGCAGGATGCTGTGAAAGTTCGGATGATAAAGCACTAAAACCTTCTAAGGCAGCTAAATCCACGCTTTCGACAAAGTCGTTTCTTGATGAAAATTGATTTTTAAATTATTTGTATCACGTTTAAGACTTCAATTTCACTATGCCATGAAGTCTTGGGGACTCTGCAGTCAGCAAGATTAAAGTTCACTGGGAAGGGTTCATAGACTAACTTTAGTCAAAGAACAAGGAACACTGTCACATGCGATCCACTCAAGTAAACGTCAATCGGTCCCCTATGAGTTAAGGGTAACTGCGTGCTGACTTGGTATAAATTTCTGGCATCGAGTGAAATTTGGATTGCATTCCGGTATTTAGCGATTTTTTTGAATTCGGTAATACCATAAAAATCCACGGAAAACAGTTCAAATGAAGTTTATCTCAAGGAAGACTGAATGTGAAAAAGGTTTCACGAACCTGGTAGTGAATCATGGAATAAGTTGGTCTTGGTGATCACGATGTTGCATTGTGTGAAGAATTTCAAACACAGATTTGAAAAATCTACACCACAGCACCAAAAAGAAATTAACTGCTCGAAATATTTACGTTCTTATTTCTGACAAATAAATGTTTTATCCCTTATATTGCTGCCAAACATTCAGTTTCCATGAGCTAGCTAGTGTCCGAGAACAGATGCATAGTCTCACCAACGTATTGAACCATATTCATAGAACCCGTGTGATAAACATAATTTCCTCGGAAAAGAACATCTAGAACTCCCACAACGCTAATAATATTATCCCTCTTAGTTCCAGCTAGCGTAAATGGAAATCAGAAGTCGGTCATTTCTCCCAGAGGTTTGCATCTTCTCAGTTCCAGTGAGAAATTTTAAACACGCAACTTGGGGTGAACTGATACGGGCGAAAACGTGAGTTCCAGGAAGCGAACACAGGAATTCAGTAATACCTGGAATATACAAATTCAGCTGTAACCCTAATCAAACATATTGATATGATGTACAGAAGTTCAGAGCTAGCATGTCTGTACTTGCCATTGTTAGTCGCGATGAACTAACCACGGCTGACATTAACACTTGCTCCGTCACCTCTAAACATTTACCAGGACGCTCAGCCTTCGGCTAACCTGAGGGACATGCATGCGACCCTGGTCAATTGCTGCCGACTCTTAATACAATAATAATAACACTAATTGTATTTAATGCTACTTTATGGGCAGTGTTAGGGTATAAAAATCTCTTGCACTGACGTTATTCTACTAAGAAGGGCCTAAGCAGAACAAGTACTGGCTATGATATGCTGACTACCCTAGTTAACTTAACGCATTCACCCACCTTACACCACACCTCAATAACGGCTCCTGTCCTAAACACAGTGTAATCTCTGCAGAAGCAACTGAACTATTGACTTGGTTGCCTGTCAACCATGGCATGCACCCAAATCTTTGAACGATCTCTATCAACCGAGGAAAGGCTTTCAGCACACCGAAGAGAAACGGATGCTTGCAGTCACCAAGATGGTGGACTGTCCGAAAAACTGCGTATGTACAGTAAGTCTTCTACCTTTTGACATGTGAGATTGTTGTGGCAAGTAAAATTAATCTTCGTTCTCATCTACGTGAGAAATAAGCTGAAATAGTGTTGAATGTTTTCTTGAACACTTTTTGCTTTCATGTTCTCTGCCCCAATATCTGACGCTGGTAGGAATGTCTTAGCACTAACAGCTACTACCAGATGATGAGCATACTTTCTAATATCCGAGGGTTTAGCATCACTTGCCACCAACAACGGCCTTTAGAGCATCATCTATAGACATGTAACGGAACTTAAACTTATTATTCTGCGGATCGACCTCCAATATCTACAAAAGGAATCATACAATAAGCGGCATTGACGTCACGATTCACAGAACCAACTGTCATTCCAAATGCTCCTGTTATCATATTACCTGGCGAAAAATCTTCTTTAGTCCCACACATGACTATGAACTTTCAGCTGGGACCTACGCACCTACTCAGAACTTTGGTACACCAATTCTCAATTTTCCATATGTCACGCATCATCATTGAAACCAAGTTGATGGTTTACGAGATCGTGGCACTTCCCACCTAACAGAAATTTCTACAAAACCTGGCGGATTTACAACAGCCAACCGAGGGAGCTAAAGTATTCTACGTGAATAGACTTCAAACTATTCCTAAACAGAAGTGACCAAGCACGCATACCGGCTACCCAGGTGTCTGAATCTACTTGGAGGCTTACCATGCTCCATCTTCAGCAGAGAAGCTCTGTTTTGAGAATGACTGCTGAAAGCGGCTGACGTGATTGGCCTTTGGTTACGTTGTTATACAAAAAACATTCAAGAACGTAGTCCAATGCCTTTAAATAGAATGCCGTGAAATCACTTATACATGATAGTCGAACATAACCATCAACCGCCAAACCTGTTGGCCCGAATGATCATGCTTGATTAAATTTGTTTTCACATCAAAATACCCAACTCTCCATCTCAGACCAAACTTGCTAGTTGAGATCCCACACCTCCCGCCGAGAATCGGTCTCTTCGGAGGCCTCAAAGTACACGGAAATATTGTACGCCGAAATACTCCACCCATTGCGGAGCCCACGAACGCGAGCTAACGAAAGGGACTATTATTGCATAGGAAGAGGCTAAAATCTACCGGATTCTTGACACGGCTAGCTGCTGCATTCATCCTTGTATGGGATTAAAATTCGGTTGCATTTAGGCTTCCTCCATGCCATTGGAAAATTTAGCACACATGTGAGAAACAGTAGATGCGAGCTAGTGCTTAATAATGAAGCCCAAAAATGTCCCACCATAAATCCCTATACTTTACCAATCCGAATAATTGGATCTATGGGCATCTGAAATAAAAGGATCCCTGTAGTACACGGATTTTAAGTGTGATATGCAATAGGGGAAAGAAGTGTCAAATAGGGCGGGAAGTAAATTCGCCATCGGAAAAAAAGAACATCAGTGGTGTGGCTGATGTGGTAGCAATTAACCCTTCGGTATAACGTCAACATGAAATAATGAAATGAAGTATCTATTGAAGACAAATGTATCATTTGTTTGTCGATATAGGAATTTCTGGTGTCGGTACGCAAGGGCTAAGGGGCTGCACCAATGTATTGCACCTCATAAATCTAAAACACAAAAATAACTACTGAGTTTAATTCAGTAAGCAGAATATTAATACATAAATATTTTAGGCACTGGCCTCTTAGGCATTTGCATGAGAGGACACTGATGGGGAGAGTGACTTCCTTGCCCAACTCAGTTGAGCTTAGTGTACAATTTTTAAATCAAATTAGGCTCAAGCGAATGGGAGAAAAAATGAACAGCCTTGGTTAAAGAGACACAGTAATGCATTCTTCTTCACAGTCCTGATCTTTACTTGTCCGGAACCGTAGTTGCTTACCGAGTACATGCAGATAGTTAGATTTACTTAACCTATATCCTACCCGGGGAATTATGTCTGAGGTTACGCCTCATGACAGGGTGCCCTTAGCTATCATTATTTTATGCCAGGTCGAGTGAGCCGTTATGTTCACTGGACCTCTGGATACACCTTGGTTTACCCGGACGCCAAAGTTCTAAGCCCAGGAAAGATTTAGCAGAGTCGAGAAGAGACTAGATGCATGAAACACAAGACCGATTTCAATCAATCAATTTATGCAGGTAACCGCAGTGTCCCCATCGACAGAACCATGTAAGAGTGGCCAAACGTGTTGTGGACTCAGATTTTGGCAGTCACAGTTTCTTCAGGCATAGGGGGGTGTGTGCAAGCGTAAGACAATAAAAGCAGTAAGACTAAGACACCCGTATCAAAAATTGACTATTGACCCCCGATACTCATAAACCCCTCATCCTCTCCCTCCAGGTATCCTACATTGATAGCAGACGAATAGCTAAGGTGGAATGCGGGAAAGTATGTATTGACATAACGAGAGCACAACCCGGCCATCGTACCAGTGTGAAATTTACATGAAGTGCCTTGAAGTTAGTGGGACGCAAGCGCAGCCACCAACTTTTAAATAATACGAGGCGCAGTAACTACCTTGAAGTCTGGTTACTTGATGCATCTTTGCATGTGACAAAACTGGCATTGATGGTGTATGCCGAGCATGTAGTTGGATGAATCAGTTGGCATATCGATTAGGGTAGACCGTACACAAATCTGAGAGACAAATGGAAAAGAAGACTGCCAGTCCAAATGGCATTATGATTGACAACGAAAGCTCGGTAACGCAAACGATAGTCAATCATGGATTTGATAGCTGTGTTTGAAAAGCAACTGAGGTGCATGCGGCATGCCGCACGCAGATTGTAACTTTACAGAATATAGTATTTTGGTCTTCAAAGGGACCAATGCGACTTTAACTCATATTTCCATAGATGAATACCCCTGAAAACATACTGAGGAAGGCAGAAATGTAAAGTGACGCAATGTTTTTACGCTTGTGTGCCATATAGCATAAAAACGTACAAAAGGACGGATAAAACATTTTAATAGGCCCGAATGAAAAAGGGTGATCCACAGTTGCGCATCCATGCGTGAAAATTATTCGGCAAAGCCAACACACTTCTTAAGGATTAAACTGCTTATTAATGAAGGTTTTGACAGATCTGAATAATTCAGCTGACCCAGTGATGAAAAACTCAGCAGCCTCGGTAGGATTCGAAACTATGACAGCAAGGGTAAGGCTTTAGTACAGATAACGCTCTAGCCACCTCAGGTACGAGGCCCCACGGTGAGCCGTGAGTTTATTAACACTTGGATCAAGTAACTCGCCCAAACTACTGCCACATAGGGGATCCACCAATTTTGGTAAGGTAAGCTGACTGCCCAAGCAGGATTTTCTAGGCAATCGATCCACCGAATCCATCAGGTGATTACCAGCCCCCATATGCCTATATTCTTCAGGAAGACCCTTGATTTCTAGAAGACTAAAACTAGGAATGCCCTGACGAATGATTGTTCCTGGCAAAGGCAATTGTTGTCACGCCTGAGAGAGAGAGAGAGTGCCAGAGGAATAAACAACTGGTCAGCGAGAGAGCACTTAGGCATCCTACTCTTCCACTTTCTTGCATAGACATCGAGATTAAGAAAGAAAAATTCCCTGTGAATGAAAACATTAAATTCACCTTTTCGCTGACTGTCTTTTCGGGTAACTGAATGTTAGTAACTTTTTCTTGACACAGTTCCTCTGTGTGGCGAGCGTTTGGATGCTGAAAATTTTAAAAAATTAGGGGTTAGGAGGCCTGTAGATGCGAAACCGGCCACTTTGACTTGCCTTGAGACGTCCACAACGTGTTTAAAGAATGAATGGGAAACTAGAGAGTTGACTTACATTAAAATGTCATAGATATAAACTTAACAACGAAAGGCTAAATTTGCCTATCTCCTAAGGTTACCAAACATTATTCCACCTGTGCATAATATTGATAGAATGAAACAGGAATGGGAGGACGATTCCGCACTTGGGAAGAGGGTCATCTTCGTTGTGTATAGTAAAGCTTATAGCTTTCCGTCGAATAATAGCAGTCCGAAGACAAAAGTTTAGCAAGAGACCCGTAACCCGATTCTCTCTAAACTAGCAACTAAACCTTGTTTGCACGAAAAATCTTCGGCTATTTAGGACAAATAAAGTCTAATAGTTCATGAGTAAAACATATCCATTTTTGTATGCAATCTTCAACTTAACACAGCATAATATGGTGGCGTACGAGAAATTCAATTGCTTTACTTAAACAGAGATAAGAAGAGCCCCGTGCTAAGATGCGGAAACTGGGAGTTATTGACCTTGTTTCCAAGCCGCAAAGGATGTCTTGTCTTCACGTGCAACTGATTTAACGCAACGGTTATGTTTGTAACCAGTTGCTTGAAAAGTCTTAATGCTTAAAAAATAATTTGAATCACAGCAGACTATGGAAATATGAAAATCCCTAGATCAGAATATACCTGCTCCAGTATGAAAACGATTCACCGACATCGGAATTCGCGTTGGTAGTCTACCACCCGAGTTATAGAGGTGAGAGTGTGAGCAAACCTAATCGATGTTCGCTGCAAATTGTTCTTGGGTGGAGCCTATTCTCCAGTTTGCCGACTTTCGTAATAGGATTGTGATAAAAAGCCTTTTATTTGTAGAATATAAACATTTAGATATGTGAGATAGCATGAATGGCCTAATGACTAGAATTTTATGTCCTGACAATACCGATGCCTTCTCTGTTCGCGTGTTTGAACTTCCTAAAATTCCATCCATAAACTAAATTTCGCAACCCAGGGACTGCCTGACCTGATGAAGTTTTATAGTTCTCCTTCGTTTTTTTCTATGCAGCTGTCGCCTTGTATAATTTCACCGTTTCCCCTCGCTATCTTTGGATTAAGGGTAACATATCTCGCCGAATGTCGACAATTTTCAGTCGGAAAAAACATTTTCTTGCGTTTACCGCCACTCCGCCTCCGCAAGTAAACCGATCTGCAGGTCGTGAAATGGATTTCACCCGAATTGAGTTAGAGGTCCTCTTCTCCTTTATCTAGCCTCATTCAAGTTCCAGTTAGATAAGAAGATAAGCCTACAAAACCTTTCTTAATTATTGATTACTCTTTACCATGCTACCGCCAAAAAATATCCTTGGAGCGGAGCTCCGAGGTAAACAGGACGCCCATAGTGCACCCAGTTTTAAATTACTTTCGGTAAGGTCAGTCTTGACCCACAGAGCGTTAGCCCGTGGCGCTATCGCTAGTGCCATGCGTATTACATATTCAATCCTGCGTTCCAATCCCAGGTCTGTCCTACCTGCGATTGAGTTATGGCTAGCCAATGACAACAACTAAACCGGAAATAGCCCTCAGAATCGCCTTTGTTTTTCTCCGTGATCAGTTTTCTTTTGCAGAACCTTCCTTGTCAACAGAGCTCTTCAGGTTGGGTGTTTAGTTCTCACCCTGAAACGCAGGTATGTTTTCATGATGTGTCAAGAGACATTTTTGTTTGACTGCACAGTCCTGTGGCCACGGTTACGTCCTATAAATCATCAATTCTCTGCCCATTGTGATTCTTAAATCATTCTTCTTGTTTGTCCTCGTGCCTGGTGAGGCTTGGAAATATAAAAACTAAGATCTCAATTAACCGACTCCCTTTGAAACTGGAATGTATGTTTGAGTTGCTTACTAAATTTCTCACAAGGCTCGAAGACGAACTTTAACCAAAATGGTGATCCTTCAAAAAACAGGGTAGGGATGCCTTGTACGGTCACCTAAACAAGACACGGGAACCGCCCCACCCACTCAAAATAGGTGGGCTTACGGTAAATTTCAGGAAGGGTAAGTTTACCCTGTCTTAACGCTAAATCTCACCCTAACATAAGAATAAACGGTCACCATAACCTTGATCTTAGTCCTAATCTAAACCTAAACCCTACAATCAACAGGATAATAACATTAACCCTTATCCCAATCATGATCGAAACCCCAACTGAACCTGAAAATTAAACCTAACCCTTACCTTAATATTAAAATTAATTTCTCCGGAATTTAGTATGGTTCCTTTTTCCATTTCACGTTTAGGTGAACATACAAAGTATCCTTACCAAAAACAGAATCCAAAATGCAAGGCGCCTACCATTATAGCGTCATAGCTGTTCTACTCACCAGACGGAAGGCATACTTTCGAAGCAACCACGCAGTCAGGAATTCGACGAGGAGAGCAATGAGGCTGAGCACGTAACCAACGCAGAGAACAATGAAGACACCCGCAATCTGGTCCGGACGGAAGCCAGGATCTTTGGTGGGCGGGGGACACTGAACGGCCCCGTAGGATAGCCATTTTTGTTTCAGCATTTCCAGTACTTGTTCTGTTTGCAGATCTAGGATGCTAAAAATGGGTGCCAACAATGGAAGACAGTCAGAAGGAAGCATAGTCACAATTCCTCTCTCTCAATATCCAGAACCAGTCTGGTCAGTGGCTAAAACGGTTGTGTTATTCTGAAGTTTTGGAGTCCCACTTGATTAGTTCTTCAGAGCCAGGAGTGGAAAAACAACAGCACGAATAAAAATGGCTACCACTTGAAATTATTTGCGCACATGACTAAGAAGAATGTTCCAATGGCGAACCTTTGATGTCTTAAGAAAACGGTTAGGTAGTCATTTGGGTCACATGGCGGATCTGAAATGGAAAGGGACGTTAGGAAAGCAGGCGAGTAAGGTCAGGCGGATAAAAGGAAGCTGACAGCGGGGTGCCCAAGATATTTGGGTAGGTGATGGTCTCGAGCTCAAGAGTGGAGAATTTGAGCAGTCGGACGACATCTACAGATTTGTGCGTAAACGGAACCTTATGTAGGTCACAGGCGCTCCCTTCAAGCCTCAGCTTATAGAGACTACCGTGCCTCAAGTGAGCTCAAACTAGGACCACCATGTCCACTCTTTGTTGCTTCTACCCAAGTTTCCCTCCCTCACCGCCTTTGGCCTCTGGGCCATCAAACAATTAACGCATCAGAGCGCAGTCCTCATCGCTGAAGGGGGAGGCGTTATTTGCCATAGGCATGCGCTAGCATACCGACTGCCCCCTATAAATACTGCAACTCCCTGTATACGAATTACCCGTATCTGATACTCTCTCTGATGATGGGTTCGAGTTGGAATCCGAAACGTCAGGCGAATCAAGCTCTTGTCCCAGCGATCGCATCTACTTCATCTCAAGTACTTCCTGGGACTTGCATTTCCGCTTGTATCGGCAGCTCCAACCCGCTTCTTCAGGCCATAGCAGACGGCCATATACTCCCTTCTTCAGTCAAGTAATAGGTGTTAAAAGCCACGCTCATGTGATTTTGAGTAAACCATTTGTAACTGACAGAGAGCGAACCTGCGGCTCAACTGTTGGATATTTATGCTCAAGGAATGCTTAGTTTCAATGTGAGCCCCTTCTTGGCATGGGGTTGCGACAAGCCAGGAAACAGCAATTTGCGTCAGTAAGAAAACATCCTACATATGTGTAGAATGCTAGGCAAAATTGCTCCAACCTCTGACGACATGATAGTTACGTAATTCGCATAATTAATCATCATCTTTGGAGTCTCGTTCGTCTTTTTCTTATGCGTTATTTTCTCACGTTTAGGCACCCGGTCTGGCGACTTTTCACAAAAAGTGTTCGCGATCGCTACCCACCGTAATGTGTGGGGCCGTGTCGCTCGCGGTGATTGGCCATTTCATACCTGGCAGCAGGATTGTTCACGGGCTAGGCAGCATAGTGCCTGGAAGAATGAAGATGGAGCGAGCTGGACCCTTAGGACTGCGTCGCCACGGTACTCAGTGCATAGTCCTCACTATAAACGATCTGAAGCGCATTTAAACTATCATGCGTTGCTAAAAACCGTGATTTGAAAGGTTGCAAACTGACGAAATAATTGGGACTTCCTACCAGGACGGAGAGTGAGGCTGCAATGATTCCTTCTTAATATGGTCTCTACAGCACACCCACTCAGCTGGGATCCGAGACACCCCTCAATCTTGTTTATTTGAAATCCTAGTCCATGGTGCGTGAATCAGGCGTGTGCGGCACGCGCCGACGTGCTGTTAAACTTCGTCGGCCACTGCACCCGATTCTGCCTCCAGTCTCCTTGACCTTACCATGACGACGGGCTAAGGCATGATAGAGGAGAAAGGGCGGAAGATGCTGCGCAAGTCTTATATCCTGATAAGCTAACTCACTTGCAAATCACCATTCTTGTGCCCACTCCGTTGTGGTACACACAGTAGACATCGGTGGTAACGACGGTCGAACTGTCGTGCTTATTACACCAGGTATAACAAATGGTAGCACTTTGCATTCGGGAGTACGAACGCACTCCCAGCGACTGTTTAAATGGGGGGCACATGTCGAGGACCATGTCCACGTCCTTCATAAAAAATTCGAGTAAAAACTATACCTAACAGCCTTAACTCCTAGGCTTGTCTTGTAAGAAAATCCAATAAATACATAAGTCAAACTTACACCGAGTCCAGGGCATGCTTCAACGGGAAGCCCTTTTGCAACACAAGACCATACGTCCAGCTTCCAAGCTGATCACCTACTGTTTCAAAGTTGCAGTACTTATTTGTATAGTATTGTACCAGCGGAGTCTCCATGAAGACCATCCAATCCTCCTGGAGTCTTTGTAACGACTCGTCAGTTGAACTAGTCAGGCCTGCATTGAGCATTGAGCGAAAAAGTTCTGAGTAAACTTCGTGGATTGGGTACTGCCAAACGCAGTAGGTCGAAGATGTTCTGTCTGTTAAGACAAATAGAGAAAAAACAGTGTAGATTGAGTTCACCAAAAAATATACACGAAATTGGACTACGCATAGACCTTTTGCTAGGCAAAAGTGGGCCTCCATTTAAAGGTGATTTCGAAGACTGCATCTGCGACCATCATCATTCGGTCTACCAGCTTCGTAATGGTATCTTCTTTCAAAACCGAGCGACTTACAGTGAGGGGCAGGTATTAGGAAATTTTCAATAACATTCTGAAATAATATTTCGGTTAGAAAGGAGTACTTCAGGGGGGTTTTGATATTGAGTATCATATATCATAGTGTCAAAATATGTTAGTCACGCTAGGAGGCTGGCATTTGACGGCGTTTCGGTCGTCCACAAAGATTGCGCTGCTTCTATACTTATGCATTACATTTTTCTTTAATATTTAATACCATAAAAAATGCACGCACATTTTAAGGAACATTGGAATAAAATGTTCTTTACCGTACCCATTTGGTAGTGAATTACATCTTATTCAAAATTTCTGCTAGTAAAACGATAAATTTTGTTTTAGAAGCTTAAAATTATGACATTTATTAATACTGAGAGATGTCCGTTTAGACAGTATCGTGATGGTCCGCTTATTGGTTCTTTGTACAACGTCGTCCACATCCATTGGAACAGTTTATGAATACTTTATGGTGTCTTTCTGATCGACTAGACGTATGCATGAGTTTCCTTAAATAGAAAATGCATGGTTTGTAGTTTGAAAACTGAAGCTGCAAGTTAAATGCTAGGTCAGGTTAAAAGTAACTTAGGAATTTACAAAAAAACTTTGTAGAAAACGCAAATATACATTTCGAGCAAGAAATGTTAAATGTTATTACCAACTGAGTAAAAGCAGGGCTATTTTGCTGATGCTATCTATAAATTATGTCTGAATTTATAAGGGTATCGAAGATCAATAAAAGGCATGGGATATACGTAGTCCTCTTCTAACCGTGTGTGGATTTCACAGGCATTCGGAAAGAAGCACATTCGAAGGCGTCTATTTTGGTGTAACTGAAAGATTTTGTGATGATGCTTGACGATAATCAGTCTAAACAGCGTACTACCCCCATTGGCAATCCTTTCTGACTAAAAATTACACTTCGAAAATTCCAGGTAATGCTTCGTGAGATACGGCACCTGCTGTAAGCGGTAGAGTGTTGCAAGGAAGCTCATGGTTCACGGTCTGTCTACGGCCATTTTATACTAGCACGGCATATAACTAAATTGTGGCCAAAGCATTTTGCAGGCCTGATTGGGAATGTTGTTGAAGCTATGAGGTCTCGTGCCGTCTCACTGTCATGGTACAAGGTGAAGGTAGAAAACGGGGCTGTGCAGTATTCCAGGCAAACTTTGACGGGAAAAAAAGAAAGACAGCAAGCTAGGTGATGTGGGCAGGTTCTTAATTAGCCACAGGAAGCCTACGATTAAATATTCATACAGTATGCACACATTTAGTAAAAGTATCTCCGAAGAAGAGCTCATCATAGAATAAGTCAAATCAAGAATATTCATTCTGATGTGCTATGTCGCTTGCCACGGGTGTAAGAGATTGGGACGTTCAGGTTTCAATATAGTTATAGTTATATAGTGATATAAAATGTACCAAGCTCGTCTCTCTTTACCAGATAAGGAAGGTCGGGAGATATTCGAGCCCTGAGGGTGTACCGAACAAACGAGCGCGAACCCAAAAAGTTGGTAATTCATGTTAAGGTGGTTTTGAACCAGCACACTCCCATGGTCCATGAGCAAATTCCCGAAGATGCGCTCAATATTCAGGGCAATTTTAGGTCTCCTGTTCATATGCGTCGACAGATGCGCGCATCTCCCGCCTCTTTGGACGCTGTCCACTGATGGATGAACCGGGATCATAAATCTGGCTTGCCCACACCAGCCTCGCAATCCAGTCATTGCTGGCATGTACTGTCAAACCCAAAAATGGCTCACAGACCAACCGTATTGCCCTGATTGTGATTATAGAAAATATCCTCTTTAACAGGCCTCTTGAGAATCATGTTCCATTTCAGAAGTACACAAATGCGAAAATTCAAAGGTTGAAAGCACCGTTGTTTGATGCTCTCAGCAGCCGAAATTCCTCTCTAGGCTTGTTGTTTGAAAATTAAACGATCTGTGAATAACAGAGCCAAGCTCGCAACTGCAGAAATCCGAAAAATGGGAGTATAAGAAACAAAGCAGCAACTAGGTCGCAGTAACTGTTCGGGAAAGGTTTGGTCATAGTAACTTATATGCCTCCCCCTGGAAAGACATGGGAATAGGTACGCCCCCCCCCGTAATGCAAGTGGCCATGCGCTGAATCCCAGGAAGTAGACACATTCCCGTATCCTAACCCTAACACAAACCTTAAGGGTAAGCATAATCTTAAATACAACCCTGCCTTCAACCATAACCCTAATCTTAAAAATACCCTAACCCCTACGCTAAACCTTGCCCTAACTACCAATCTACCACAAAGTCACCTGCATTACAGATGGTTCCTGTCTCCGTGTCCTGCTGGAGGGTGAGTTATGAAGGCCATGCAAATGATCCCTACAAAAAGCTTTTAACTAAAATAGGCAAGTATTTAAAAAATGAAATTCACGTGTAGATGTGCGGCAGATTGACTTACCAAGTATTCCGCCGATAAAACAGAACTATGGTGTTATATTGTGTCTTTAGACGACAGGTGCAAGTGAAAACATTTTAGGACGTTCGCATACTCAGATTATAAAAGTTGGGAGCAAAGGTTCATTCAAGTGGTGCGGTCTTCGGCAGAGAAAACGCAGTTTTTACTAAAAATAGATGCCTTTTATAAGCCTAATCGGGAGGTAGCTAATGACCACTACTATCTTTACCTATTTTATATTCCAGATTAAATTTTAACCCAGATTAGCTGAAGTAACTTTTTTCCCTTTTTATCCGACACCTTTATGCGTGAAGATGGCAGGAGACTGGCATGCAAATTCCTGGCTTATGGAGTAGAAGTTATTACTTACCTACGGTTGTCAGATTAAACATCGTGCAGCTTAATCCAAGATATTTCCGTGATGTCAGAATGACATCGTTTGAACTAGCTCCCTTCTAGCCGCCTGCAAAAATTTACTCTTTAAATTTCGATTCCACAATAATGATGCGATTTTCCCAAGGATTTTTCATGCCTTATAAATCCAAATATATCTTATAAAAAACATGCGCAATGCTAGCAATTATTGTACAGTTTCTGCCCTGACTCATGTAATCTGATGGATTTCACAAGAAAACGGCCGTAACGCGAACTCAGCATGCACAGAGACCCCAAAACGTTTTACAGCAGTAAAGAAGCGACCATTCTTAAAAAGACGGCATAGTGTGGTTTACAAATTCATGTCACCTTGTTTAGCAATAATTTATTTATAACAGTGGTGATTCCGAAAACGCGAAAAATAGAGGTAGCTAATTAACGTGAAGTTTTTAATGCCCAGAATGCCTGTCCATATAAAAAAAGTGTGAATAAAGCAAAACGACCACGCGTAGGGAAGAGTGCGGTAGATGCAGCGCAAGCCTTCTTTAAATACACTCTAATTCATGCACAAGTGACCCTCTCTGTATCTCCATGCTACGGGACAGACAAGGGACCTTGCCGGAATCGATGATAAAACAGTTGGGGGTTGCTCATATTCTGTGTAGCTCCACTAACACGTATCGTATGCCGATCTAGCGCAGCCAGTTCTGAGGGCTTTAGATTACTGCAGCAAAAACAAGCAGAGACATTGGGCGACTTAGGCAGTTACCATATAGATTTTACTCATATTTTCTTCACCGATCATACCCACGATCTTTAACCGGGTCTAAGAGTAAGAAAAATGGCACCCTTGGAATGACTGATGTATCATCAATATTATACAGCTTGGGAGTCATCACTGCACCGTCTCTGTCAGGTACTGTATACATAGATGTAGAAATTCTCTCAAAAAATACTAAAATCGAAGATCCAGTTGAACTCTATTTTTACAGCGCTGCTTAACCACTGATTCAATTTTATCAGTGTATTCCTTTGTTTAAGTCACATGCACTACGCACAGTCAAATAGCACAAGAATGAGTAAGCAAAAATGGTCGTCCTATCTTTGCCTACTCGTATCAAGCTAACTGCGCTATTTTTTGCTTGATTGTTGTGCAGTTGAGTGAGTGATCATTCGTTTTACAGCCTTACCATTTTCCATTGAACCACAAATTAGACTGTGCGTGTACGTGTTTTCGCTTCTGCCAACCTACCTTGTAAAATAACTCCTTCCTCCGGTCAGTGGCAAATGAATTTAAATAAAATTACCCTCATGCAGCGTAAGTTGCTTCCATTGCTGGAATAGCGCTTGCTCACTCGCTCCTAGCCGCGCAAAGTACGTTTCGCCAGGGGTGCCCTTCTGTACAGTAAACTGGGACGAAATGAAAATACAGTAAACTATGGCTACTTAAAAAACAAAGGTAGACAAGTTTAATATATTAATGACTCTGAAATAGGTGGCATGACATCATCATACGGGGGCAAAAGCACCTTGATGCCAGCATCCTGGCTAAGCTGCCAGAGGTTACTTGCCCTAGCGTCAAAGCCGGCAACAGTGAGAAAGGCAGATAGATTAGCGGAGAACATGGCCAGCATGATAGTTACAAATAACCAGAAGCCGGCCAGCAGGATCCGAGTTGACGGGGCTCTGGGATTGACGTTTTGACCTTCAAGGAATACACACCCAATCATAACACATACGGATATAGTAACATATTTTAACGATATTAAAAATGCAATAAAATTTATATATATAGTTCATGTAGGATGGCTTGCGTAGCGTTCACTGTTGTTTTGAAGGAATGTAAAAAAAACCTTTTTATGATGGACTCGAACTTGTATAATAGCGATTTGCCAATTAAAGTCCAATACTTTGTGCCAAACTGTGTATGGCCGTTTTTTAGCAAGCAGTTAACTATGGTAAATATTCGGATGCATTTCGCTAATCAGAATAATTTCACCTTAAAGTACATTCGAACCCTAAGTGTGTGACTTTGTTGCGCTGATCTAGGCGAATATTTCCTTTTCAGTATGTGCCGAAACACAGGAACTATGACAAATTTAGCAGTGAGGCTTGCATGGGTATGAAATATCATCCAGAAGACATCATACAGTAGCCTTGGGTACCTTTCTGGTTGGACACATAGGTATCTCTCTTATTACAGACGAACTTGTGCCAAATTCCAGGAATTATCTATACTCGTATCCTAAGACTAACCCTCTGGAATTTGACGCAATGCCACCTTTCCTACGCAGAGGGGCATATCTACTTCCGAGTCCTGCCAATCTTTCCAACTGCATTATAACATAGTCAGTGATTCAGTTAAATTAAACTACGATCCCCTATATCCGGGCCTAGTTCAGCTCTGCAAGAACAAATGGGTGCTACTGCGTCCGTAGGTAATCTGGTAGAGTAATCAATTGTAATAAGTAGTGTCACCCTACCCCAAACTAGGGGACCTTACAGCCAATGTGATGACCACTTTCAAGTAAGTATACGTAAGCTAGAAGTATGAATTTATTTTGGCGAACAGTTCTCATTTAGTGCGGGATGGTAGCTGGCGAATCCCTGACATGAACTGCGGCAAGGACCAAAAGACCAAATGGATGTGGTTGGCTATATGTCTGCCCGACTCCTGCCAGTTACCAACAACAGTTACCATTAAAACGCATTAAACCAACAGGTAACAAGCGAAGAAGAAATGGAAACTGACCCAGTTGCATCGCCGATCCTATTACAAACCAGAGTGCCTCTTGTAAATCGAAAACCAGGCCAGCCGGCTCGCCTGCTTGCACTGCCCTCGTGTTCTGGAAGCTATAGGGCGAGAGCCGGTCGAGAAGGGTGAGCATGCAACCGATGACGATAACTGACACCACCGAGGACAGCCACACCCATCTAAAAAGCAGGAAGGTTGGAATGCGGGGATGTGTGACCACACACACAGGGTGTAATTAGTTGCTTGGAACCGAGGCCAGGTGAGCGTCCCTGTCTGTCTGCGGATAACCTCCAAATGTGAGAAAATAGGCGGGTTGAAAGGCCACCCTGTACTCAGTCGGTGTAAACTGACGGAAAACAGGGAATGTACATCTGTGTAAGCACTGAAGGAAAATATTTTTTTGCCTAAGTGGGTTAGGCAGGCTGTAATAAATTTTGGGCTGTACATGTTGCGTCGGTGGAGATTAGGAGCCAGTTGGGAGAAGAAATAAGGAACGGGATTACAAGGAAGCGATCACAAAACGGCGGAGACATTCGATAAGACAAATAAATGGCAGGAATTTCCCCAAGTTAGCACCTATTCTCCTTGGACAGCTTTCGAAACGGCTGAAAATCCCTTTTAATTGATTTGAGCAGTATCCTAATGTTATGGACACAATGGCACGAGGACAGAAAATTCTTCTACAATTGTGTGTTATTACTTAATTTGATAGGACGCGAGAATAAGCACCCATCCCCATTACAGGTAGCCTTGCACTAAATTTCGAGGGCATTAGGGTAAGGCCTGGGGTTAGTGTTAGGGTTATGACAGTTAGGGTTAGAGTGCAGTTTAAGAGTTAAGGTTTGAGTTAAAGTTAGGCCACACGAATAGGCACCTCCTGGAAATGAGCGGACGGCCACCTGTAGTACGGAGAGTGCTTATTTTTGTGTCCAACCAGTAATTAGTCAGGTTTTGACTGTATTCGCATTCCATGCTGAGTACTATGTGGTTGAACATGTTTTTCTCAACACTTCGGGTTCACGACTGCCAAGTTCCTGATGTTAGATTAACAAGTCACTTATTGTAAAGGGACATCACAAAGGATGGATTCGTTGAGGACGGTTAGAAATACGAATAGGCACAAAACTGCGATCGTCAACGAGGGCAGTAATGTCTTTCAGTCTACTGTTCACAAACCTACTATGTGTATCACCGCGTTTCAAATTACTATAACGTATAGTAAAAAGTACTATTTCCAATACCAGGGAAGGTTGATGGCAATAAACAAGTCAAAACGGATCAGTTCAGTCTCTCTTGACAGGGTCAGTCTTACTTCTTGCGGTTTGATTGCCCTACACTATTCAATCATCTGCCACGGTCCAGACTCGCAGGACACCCCTATTCAGTGCTCTAATGAGTCCTCAGCAGTGAGCACCGCATACATGTCGCTCGGAGTATTTCCGACCACAACGGGCAGGCCCAGGCCCAAAACTTGCTAGACAATGTCTTTTAATGGATGATCAATCGGATCCAGGTTCAAATCTCACGTTTTCTAAGAATTGAGTTTTTCCTGGTGGCCTTAAATGAACTATTCAAGTATACCTTTTACTTTTTCGCTCTCCGGGAGGGCCGCTTCCTCCCTCCCCCCCCCAGCTAGAACTAGAAACTGCCCGTAATATAGGTGGCATTGCGCTAAGCTCCAGAGAAACCAGGGTTGGGTTTAATACAAGGCTTAAGTTTGAGGTTTGGGTTAGGACACAGAAACATTTGCCCTTCCTGGAATTTAGCGCCAGGCCACCTGTATTATGTGAGGCCGCTTCCCTATTCTCAGCCCTGTCACTGGGAGTTATAGAAGCAATTCCGACCGAACAAGCTAATTTCGTGGCGACGACTTGACGGGTGAAGCAGTCCGATGCGGAAGAAGAGGTGTGAGTGATCGAAGTGTAACTAGCAGTCCATTTTTTAGATTATTGTGAAGTCGTCTTGTCATCTACTTTTCCTGCAGACTATGTCAGAATATTGATATCCCTGCTTCTTGAGACTCAATGGTTACATCTGAATGTGGCTGTATTTCCGGGATTGAGTGCTGTCACTAAATAAATGGTAAGTTTACGGTAAGCGGAACTGATAATCCGCAGTCAGCTCGCCCTGTATCCCAAAGAGACATATCTGTCCTATTTGCATATACGTGTTAGCCAAAGCTTGCATTTTATTTTCTTCAGTGATAGGAAAAAATGCAAAGCAGAATGGAGGCTCAAGGCTGGGGAAGACATGACAAAGGAGAACTCACTTCGAGAAGACGGTCATGAAGAAGAACATGCTGCCAGTTTCACTAGAGTGATCTCGCTGCACCATTATGAGGCCGACGACATCGAAGTAGGGAAAGGTAAAGTCGACAACCCTGGCCCTATCACTTGTAATGGACATGGGGACGAGGGCTATGTCGGCTCTCTGGAGAGATACAGAAAGAAGATGATGCAAACAAATTAATCAGGACATAAGCAATAGCACTGAACAGTGGAAGTCATGATTTCACGGGCACCTAAGTTCCCCTCCTTCAATCGCCCGCAAGTGAGTTTTTGCTGGAGCACACTGCATAAGGGGAGGGGGAGCGAGCTGGATTCGATACGAGTCTAGTTCACTGTGAACGAATTCACGCGTAAATCACCAACCCACACTTTTCGGGATCGTGGGGTCCTTTACGTTTGCAGGTCTACAAAGAGCAGACTCCAGTCAGTCAGCTATTACATCAGTAAAAGTACATCCGGAAGAAGGGGTTCAAGTCTACAAAGAGGTCTACAAAGAGGTCTACGTTTGCAGGTCTACAAAGAGCAGACTCCAGTCATTCAGCTATTACATCAGTAAAAGTACATCCGGAAGGAGGGGTTCAAGTTTGGTAGCAGATCTCGATGGCCGGCTAGTTTTGTTACCTCCAGCGCTACGACATTTAGTTTGTCATGACAGGTCAAAAGCATGTTAACATTTTATATTGCGTAAAAGTTACATAGAGTGCCTTGAGTGAGATATGAAGGAGATGAAATCGGGTACAATGGCTCTCACTAGCCAGCGAACGAAGTGGACCTGAAGACAAGTGATTTTGCATTTTCCGTGTTCAAGTGGGCTTAAGGACTCAGCTCTTTCAGTTCTGTTTAATTTGCCGGTTTAGAAGGCAGTATTTACATATTCTTTTCTTGGTTACGACATATTTAAACCACCTATGAAGAAGTCACACGAGATAGGGGAACCAGTTTATTCGTTGTCTGGTGAATCGGATAGTGGGGACTACTGTTCATGGTGGAAGACGTTAATGAGATGGAATGTAGAATATCACTACCAAGAAAGACAAGGAGAACTAGAGTGGCCATTGCTGGCTTATTAGCCGTCATCGCCCAGCCCTTCTCAGCTCCACGTGTCCTATCCCCTGAGGCTAGACTCTATGTTTTTGTGGTTATTAGTCTAACGCTATTACTATTGGGTCACAGAAACATTGTCAGTCGGTTGCAATCCGGTATATTAACAGTGGTTTATTGATGCGCACCGATCGCGTTACAGGACATACTTGGCCCGTAGCGTCTTGGGGGTTCAAGCTAGAACCCCACGAACAGCTACAAGGCGGCTAGAACCATAAACAGAATAACATTACTAACAAAAACAAAGAAGCATTGGAATCCTAACCAACAGAACGTGGATTCGGGCCTCAGGTGCTGCAACACCTGGAGTTGGCTATAACTGGCTAATGACAGCTATTAAACCAGAAAGGATCATTCCAGGGTCCTTTGACCTTGTCGGTAGGAGACTTGGCAAAGATAGCTTTCGTAAATCACCCGCGTTTTCTATACACATCTAACTACTTATTTCGTTATAGTAAAGGTAGTTTGGTTTACTATTTCATATGGGCGTTTGCCGCTGTCAGACGAGTATCCCTGCTAACCGTGTCTGTTAGGTACATAGCAAGAATGACATAACAGTTCCTATCAGTGTCTTAAAAGTTTTCAACTAAGCACGCGTTTGACGTAGCAACCTTTTGTTTTCTTTAATCATAGCCCACTAATTACGATTGCAAAGTTCAACACAGAGTCCAAGCCTGGAAAGTGTCCACTGGCAGATCTCCAATCTACGTAAGTACAAGCAAGTACAATTAAACCGAAGCAAGCCGGTTTTTGATTGAATAATGCACGGGTTGAGTTCCTTATCGAGAGAATATTATCCAAAAATACGGCTGTGTAGCGTTTATAATGTAAAGAGGTAATACTATGCCAGCCACCATCGTTTCCGGTTTTGTGTTCAATTTCTATCCTAACCAAATATCAATTTTCGCAAAAATACCATGGTTTAAACGAGTGTAAATACACAATTGTTTTCACACTTGAGTAAAGAAGTTGCTTCAAACTGTGGTTAAAGATGAGGACACTTCTTTCTTGCCAAAAGATGCCTTAGAACCCAAACACTTTTTAACGATTAGTCAGCTTACCTTCTGCGGCCACTACCAAATACACCTTTGTGCTTAAACGAAAGAATTGATCACATTCGGGTAATTTTTGTTCCAAGCGAAGGATAAATAGAGATTTTCCAACGTTTCCTTACGTTATCGTACTTTTGTCTAGAGAAGGCTCAAAATCTGGGAAGCAAGTACGTTGTGATGAAGTGAAAAGACAAAAACCCGAAATTTAACTTATCACGGCATCTTGCAGTTGTTATTTTTTATTATGAAGAACATTGTAGAAATAAAAACACGTAATTTTTTGAAGCCTTCCGACAGACACGCGCACGCACGCACGCACGCATGCGCACACACGCACGCATGTGCACACACGCACGCGCAGACATGCCTGATTCGCCGATCTTGTGCCGCTGCATGACGCAAGTGCGGGGCGACCGGCTTATCACTGGGCCCCCAACATTGCCCGTGTTTTTTTCCGGTATATGAACGCAGGGTTGCATTCTACCACATTAAGTTTCCTCGGAAATTAAAGAATGCGGGATTGCAAAAACAACTGAAAGGTTAAGTGCGTCTCGCTGACACTGTGCGCGTAATACTGGTTTACAGGTTTCGGCAGTGCACGCCGACGGCGCAAGAGCTCTGGGACAAACAGCCATACTCTGTAGGGAAATATTTTACCTATATAGAGATAACTGAGAAGGGCATCGAGACACCTTGAAAGTAGTGTGCTTTGAGTCATTAATGCGTACGTTCTAAGCCCAGGAATTCTAGTCAATATTTTCTTTTTCAAGTCGAATATATGCGTATGTTTTCCCAAAAAGCCGACGATTCAATGACAAACTTTACTCTATGGACAAATAGAACAGATGTACCAGCACGAAGGTATAGATGGTGGATTGGAGAAATTTTGCAGCTGGTGGATAGTATTTTCCGGTGATAAAGGAGAATGCAATTATTCAACCCTCGCTACCGACTATGGCTACACTATGCACCACAAAATGGTGGGTGCGGAGATACTGACTTGCACGTTATTTAATTTATACTGATAGTAGACTCGCGTAGAATCTACCGCACTACGCTCCTACCCTGACCCGGTATAATGCTCAAATCAAAAAGACTGGAGGCGGGAGAGGAAGCAGGTGGCTGGCGCGGCGGGAAACCACACCAAGGCGTGCATTACACTCCCCATGTGCGGCCTTTGTTGAGGGGTGAATATCCCTAAGAACACCTGCTGTGCCCTGACCTGGCCCCTGTGCTGGTACACCGCATGCATCACACTGTCCGTTTTGGGGGCATGGATTAAGGAGAATAAGGACGCCAGGACACATACCCGCTCTGTGAGCTCTCCAATTACACCCGTCCAAGTTCCATTGGGTAACTCCACCCCATACTCCGGTTTGGACAGGGGCAGTAGGATATAAGAGAAATTGAGACGTTCTGCCAATGTATCCAACAGTTCCATCAAAAATCCGATATAAGTGCCGTTCTCGTAGATGACAAACGGTGGTTCCTAGGAATTTGGGATAAAATGAAGATACTGGGCTAGAAGATCACCGGAGTGGCAGCAAACACGTCAGGGCGGAAGGGGGGAAGGGGTGCGAGGGAGTAAGAGAGAAAAAGCAGATGGAAAGTGTCATACAGGCGAGGGAATACCGTTTCACCTGAAGGAGGCTTCGAACAACGTCAGGAAGAGCAGAGGGACGTAAATTCTGACAGAAGGAAGACGAAAAAGCAAGCAAAGGTGTGAGGAAGAGGAAGAAAAGCAGCGGGAAAATGGAAGGGAAGTGCTGAACTCGGAGGACGAAGGTCAAGAAGACAAGAGCTATGAAAAGGGGAGTTGCAATGATAAAAACGTCAGATTACTATTAAGAGGAAAGGGAGGACGTAAAAGCGGGAGCGTAAAGAGAAAAACGGCAACGATAAAAACACTTCCCGGAACACAAACCTCGAAAAGCGTCACACGAATGCGCCTGCCATTTGGCAGGAAGGGCTTCAAATTGCCAACAACTGACGTGTTTCCGCTCGGAAAGGCGTATATGGCCAGCTAGAAGTAGGTAAGAGAAGGCGACAAGGTAAACACTTAGTTTTTTAAGTTACAGCAATGCAAATAACCAACAACTGAAAGAATACGTGTGTTTTATCTTCTATAGGCTGCATTTTCTGCAAGTGAAAGTACGATAAAGCGTACGACAGAAGTAATAAAAGTTGATTAGCTGAGAAAAAAGTAAAACAGGCTGAAGAGTGAAGGACGATATACAACGTGTGCTCCAGAGCAAGGTGGGCGCAAGAACGGTGGTTTGCGCACAAAGTAGTTGAGGCTAAAAATGACTTGCGCACCATCTACCACACTCTCTCCCCTCTCATCCGCCTCCGCCCGTTGTCAAGACAGAGTCAGAACAACCGGAAACGTGATCAGGCGCAGTTGCTGAAAAGACTAAACTTCCCGTCTGCAGGTGTTACACATAACCTGGTCCTCACGCGATGGACCAGGTTTTCACTGGAACAACAAGGGTGTGGCTCGTGTCCCATTTGAGTGGAAGTGTCACAGAGGCCTCAATAAGAAGAGCCGTTGAAGCCTGACCCTCTGTCTTGAGAGGAGGATCGACTTGTCTCATCAGATGGCAGCATTCCGAGCCATGACTTTTAGCGTGCCACATCGTTTGTAGTGTGACATGTGCGCGGAGTACGGTGGAGTCTTAGTTCTCAGAAGAAAGGAGACCTTACAGTCGGACTCCAAACCAATTAATCACCAAGTAACTCGTCTTTCACCGCTCTGGCCTCAGGGATCCATCTGCGGGAGGCACCCGAGCATAGGTGTGAAACTTATGATTAATTAATTAAGGGGTTTTGACATATTTTAATTACTCATTTGACCTAGTTGTGGAAAACTTGGCGGTCTCGGTTTGATTCGAACTCAGGACAGCAAGGGGAACACTTTAATACAACCAACGCTCTAGCTACTTTAGATATGGGGCCCCACCGGGAGCCGTGAGTTTAATCACACTTGGGTCAAGTTACCCGAATAACCTTCTTCAACGTATGGCATCCACCAATCCTGGTACAGTAAGCTGAATGCCAAAGCAGGATTTCCTCAACAATCAATCTAGCATCCACCAGATGACTACCAGGCACAAAAAGGTAATTAGGGGTCAAATAAATTAATAAATTAATTTTACGTCGCCCCAAAACCAGCTCCCTCCGCTGAAAAAAATGCACGATAAATGTACGTGCAAGGAAAATTTATGCAAATGTCGACGAACTACAGGGATTGAAACAAAATACTACCAGTTAGTCACTGTGGAAAAAGTAAGAATGTACTCACTTGGTTGTCACATCCCTTGCCAAGCTGAATGCTTTCTTTTGGGCACGCGTGGAGAATGAATTCTGCGGAGTCACTGAAATAGGTGTACGCAAAGTCGATCTCCGTGATGGCTCCCTTTCGGGTAGGCAGCTAGACAAGTAAAACGGGTTGCAGGTGGTTTCAGGTGTGACGAGAGATCTCAGTTGGATATAATTTATAGCGAAGTCATGTGCATATTCACTGATGAACTTTGAGGAGCTTCAGGCTGTGTTTTCAGGGTTCCACATTCTCCTAACAAATGAAGGCTATCAGCAAGAAGGGGCAATTGTGGTGGGTTCTTTCCCCTTCAAACGTTTTTGCCGGATACGGGAACAGGACCCCTCAAGTTGCAGGTGACCCTGTGTTAAATTCCAGCGAGATTAGGGTTAGGAGTAGACTTAACGTTCGGACTAAGATAGCGTTAGGATGAAGGTTTACTTTCAGTCTAGGGTTAGGGTCAGCGTTGGGGAATACGTACTCTTCCTGGTGTTTAGCGCAAGGCATCTTTTATTACCTGACAGTTACCCATTTCCTTGCAAGAACTGTGTGATAGTGCACTAACTCCAAAGAACACAAAGACTTCTAAAATTTTATAAAGAAGTACTTTGTCAGTAATATCTATACCGATAAATATGTCACAGAGCCGGAGAGACACAAAAAACTAGCAGAGAGAGGCTACTACACTATCGACACCCTTTTTACCGTCAAGAAAACAAGTGGTGTGAAAACGTCTTTACCCGATTGATGCTGATCTCAGTCGATGTTTCTTCTACTATAAACAATAGACTTGAGGGCATAAAAAGTCCAGCTGCATATGATCAAAAGGACTAGCCCCATCTCTGGGCTTATACTTTTACAAGGAAACAGTGTGTACGCCGGAGAAACCTGCAGTGACTAACAGATACATAACAGAAAGCTCGACTGCCTAAATCATCATGAGAAATCCTCCGTTCGGTCTCTAAGCAGCTCTCACCAAAAGGACTGCTGCAGTGTTTAAAATGCTACCTGGAAAGCAGTTAACAGAAGAATTAATTTATTTGTGCTCGACTTAACCTATGTTCAATCTGTATCTCCTTCATGTTAACGTTTCATCTTCACTAGTATGTTCGCATCCCTAGAGCGATTTTATATAAGTATCTACAGGTTGAACGGCAATTTTTTCACTTGAATTAACTTTGCTGTACATGGGCTGGGTTTCAGGGAGTGAATAAAGTCATTGTTAGTTGGCCGAAAAATGGTCATCTTGTTGCTTGAATGCGATTAACAACAACATTTTCCCCAAAAGACATTTGCGGATGTAGTAAATGGGTAATCTGAAGCCCCCACAACATAAATAATCCCAGCAGTCTTTTTGTCTTTTATTACTGCAATTTATTGCTTTTATTTATTCACTAGCCCAGGGTTCTCTTTGTCCAAAAGGTCTCGGGTCTACGAAAGAGGAGAAATGAAGCCGTATAACAATACCTGCAACCGGTCTAGAAATGTTTACTTTCTGGGAGAGTTTACGAAACAGTAGCGCGATTTTACTGAGTTCAATTATCTTAATTATCCAAATGTAAAATCACCACGACCTTGGTGGGATTTGACCACACGACAGCGTGCGCGAGGCTTGAATAGATCCGACGCTAAAACCACCTGATCCACGAGACCCCACAAACAGCCGTGAGCTTAATCACAATTGGATTTGAAACCCACCGAGGTCACCAAGCTTTTAACAATTGAGTCAAATCAATTATTCATATATGTCCAACACCGGTTGCTGTGTTTTATTAAATTAAACATTGGGATGTTCCAAAAAAGCAGTAGGTCATAGTTTGCAACTTAAGTTATCGCAATGCCAAATAGCGTTGGTAGAGGAGCCCGAAAACTATTTTCGTTGAAAAACCTGTTTAAAATACTATACCTCATAAATTGAGGAGTAGGCGTGTTTTTAGTTTCCGCTCTACATGACATCACTGTCGGATTACAGGTAACAGTCTCAGCATGCAATGAAAATGACGATAAGAAGTTATAAAGATTACGTAACAAAGTATGCATAATTTCGCAGAACTCATCAACTTCCCTGAGAGGTAGATGCTTGGGGAAAAAATAACAATTTTGTCTGCGTTATGTTTATATGTCCAAGCAACAATCAATATAGAATCCACCAGATGACTACCAGGCAGAATAAGGTAATCAGGGTTAAATTAATTAATAAATAAATTAAAAAGTCATCCCAAAACCAAATCCCTCTGCTGAAAAAACTGCACGGTAAATGTGCGTGCAAGGAAAATTTATGCAAAAGTCGACGAACTACAGGGATCAAAACAAAATACCACCAGTTAGTCACTGTTGGGAAAGTAAGAGTGTACTCACCTGGTTGTCACATCCCTTGCCAAACTGAGTTTTGATAGGACTATTTGGGCAGTAACAATCTGAATATAATGGGTAGCCATTGGTGTCAAAATATTGCGTAAATTTTATACTATCGAAAGGGATGACAGATAAAGCTCATGCCTATTCCCGAAGAATTTAATTTGACTTCAAAAATTAGCCTCTGAGACAGTTACAATTCTTTACATTAGAAATAGAACTCACCAAAAGAAAACACGTTGTGGTCATGGCTGCGTCATGCAAAGACAGAAACTCGGCGAAGCAAGTGACTTTGCGCTCTAATGTAGTTCACATGCTCTGAATTTTATACATTCGTCCATACCTATCACTCGTTTATTTTGATTATTTTCAGGCGTGGTTTCTTTTTAATTTTCTCGGAACTTTCTCGCTAACTTGGAGTAAATCAGTCTATTTGACAGTTCATAAGCATAAATGGAAATTCAATATGAATATTTTGGCTTAATTCTATCAGCTACAGCGAGATAATAACGTACTATGAATTAAACTACGAAAAGGCAGTCAGTTATATATATATATATAGGGGTTACAAGTGAAAGCATATTGACAGCAAAGGTACTAGTTACATGTTCAGGTAGGTTCTTCATTGGTTTCCTGCCGCTGCTTGACACAGCTGCGAGCGGTCCGGTTCATCAATTGGGTAGCCTAGCGTTCCCTGCGTGCTTTCTGATAGGTACTCCAGTTCTTACAAATGGCCACTTTTTATGTTCCTCAGAAATCTAATCTAATTAATATATAGGTGTGTTATGTCGCATGCTAGTTTATTTACGCGCACAGATTTTATGTCAGTGAATTTATTTACCACTCCGAAAACCTAGTCTGATCAGGTACTTCTTTTGGCTGACCTGTTAGACTGCTCAACACGTCACCAACTGTGTAACAGTATGAATTTGGACACAACGCTTCACACTGGACCGTCAGGTCTGATTCATATAGGACTTCATCCACACACGCGTAGTTCACCTACGATTGCTCTGCCGGTCACTGCGCCCACCCTCAGCGCCAGATGACTAATCAGCTCGGCTAGTGAGCTGGTGCTAGGCAAAGGGAAAATAGATTGAAGTCGACACTGAGGAATCCAGCTCTCACGGCGTTTCAGCGCATTCCTCAGTAGAATAAATCCGATGCATTAGAATTTAACACGATGCACAAAAAGTCGTGGCTTGGAAGGCTGCCAACTGATCGGATAATTCGATCCTCATGCTCACTGCTACGTGTGTGTGATGACTGACTAGGGGCCTGATAATCATGCTTAATGGCTACTCTTTTATGTGGCCTCTATGGATCTCTTGGAAACATTTGTTACAAGCTCCTTTTCTGGCGGGCAGACAGCTTGACAGCCCCTGCACATGAACCCTCTCCGGTTGTCCTGACTTCGTCTTGTCACTGGGCCCAAGTGGATGAAGGAGGAGAGAGTGAGGTAGATTCTTCGAAAGTCGCACTCATTAAAAACTAATCTTAAGAACATCCTCTGTGCTACGCCCACTCCGTTTGGCACACGCTCTATGTCGTCGTTGGCAACGGTTGAACAGACAAACGGTCTTTTTGACGCAGAATTTGCCATTGAACAGCTAGGCATGATTTAAATGCTAGTTACTTATTGGTTTAGACACAATTAAGCACATATGCTATGACAAGGAGGCCTCCAGTTAGTCATCCCAAACGGTTCACTTGACTAAACACGGCAGTCAAGTGTCATCCTGTTGCAAGACACTTTATTCAGTTCCCAGCGTACAGACTCCATGCCTCACAAATGCAATCTTGAAAATAAAAATACAGCCGCAACCGACAGGCGCTTCAGAAACCCTCGGGATTTTACAGGCAGTTTTTCTGGTCTTCACTGCCCGCAGATCGACTTTCCCCTTTACATTTGATATACATCTTTGAACTACAAACGGGCTGCATATCCGGATAGTTTTGCGTTTACAAGTGGAAGACTTGGAATTCATCATTTTATAGTCAAACAATTGCAAATTATTTCAGTTAGCTTATCAATATTTTTCACAAGATGCAAGTCAGGTTTCCTAACAAAGGAGCTTTTGGTTGTCTCACACAGACCCGAGTGTTCTTTATCAATTTTTTATGGATTACCAACTTCAAATCCCTCCCATGTTTGTAATCATTTTACTTGACTAGATCAAGAGGGGGCAGGCTTAGCCACACGCTTTTTGAGTAAAATATTTTTCCCTTGGAACCCCAAGTTGCTCCTTTCTGAATCGTCGAATAGGTGAGAGGTGTTCTGCGAAATCTAGAGATTTGGTTACCTATATTTGGCACATTTCAGTCAGGCAAAGTAAGCTGGAGGAAGGGGGGACCTTCAAGGAGATTGCGTGATTGTGTTACTTTTTCCAGTCTACTATTTTTAATTTCGTCAAGTAGGTCCTCCTCAGGCCATATGAGCAATGCTTGAGGTTGGAGACATTAGTGGAGTAGATTCGAACAAACAGCAGTTTATCGTGTTCAAGTCAGAGCCAGGGACATCAGTGTCCATTGTATTCAGGTAGACAAAGAAGCTGTGAGGTCAAAAATGTACCCCCATAACGGGGCCGCATGGTAGATGCGTTGGACCAACAAAGGGATCCAAATCAGGGTATGGAAGACGTTATTAGGGATGAGATCCCATACTAAATGCTGAAAATACAGGGTGTGCTGAACCTGTGCATGTATAGGTACCGGCTTATGCCGCACCCCACTGCTATTGCCATTTATGGTTCTCCCACACCGTGGGATATGATTCACCTGCGCCCAAACCCGCATCCGGTCCTCTTGACTCTATCTTGGCACCGGGCACAGGCGGGTAAGGGAAGAGATCATGCAGTAGCTGCTGTGCAAGTCTTCTTTCACTTTAAACTACTTTGCGTGGAAGTCACCGTCCCGGCACCATCCTATTGTGTTGAATACGGTGGACATCGTCGAACCGACGGTCGAACTGCCCAGGTCAACAATGCGGCCGCGGAATTTAGCCTCGGCATCCCGTAGTGCGTCTTGGCAAAGTCACGCATCAGGCGCACATAAACTAGGACCCATTTGCCTCCAAAAACAGGCTGCTTCCTAGCAACTCTGCTGCATATACTATCAAAAAACTACTGCTTTAGTAGTAGACTTACTCTGCGAACCTCTTCGGCAAATTTGTACATGTAGCTGGTCTCATTTCGAGAGGGATTTTCGACAGAACAGGGCTCCTTCGACCGACTCGTGTTCCATTCATTCCGAAAAATCAGATTTTGAAGTACTTGAGCTGCGGAGAAGGTTGCCTCGTAGCTAAAAATGGTTTGAAGCTGGGCAAAGGATACAGAAAAAAGGTTGTTACCAATCTAAAGACCATAAGTAGATTTTAACAGACAAAAAACGCCTTTTGCTAAACCCCAAAGCTTTCTCAATGAAACACAATTACTGGGCTAGACACGGATTACAAAAAATGTTAGTCTGCGTTTGCAATCATCTGCAAATTATAGAAATTGCCCAATGCTCCAGAATTAAAAAACCCGGATCCACAGTTGGTGTCCAAAAGGCAAGCATTTCAAATCAGTCAGACAGAGTTGCATGGTCATTTCCTATCTGTCGGTAGGACTCAGGAACATAAACCACCTCTCCCCCTCCCTTAATGAGGTGGCCTTGGGTTAAATTTCAAGGCGATTAGTTTTAGGGTTACCGTTAGAGTTAGAGTTAAGGGTTGGGCTGAGGACAGAGGTGGGATTATGGGTATTGTTACGGTAAGAACACAGGATTTAGTACGTTCCTGGAAGATAGCGCAAGGCCACTTGTAGTACGTAAGTCCTTTCTGTTCCCGTGTCTTTCTGTTTTTTATCCTTTTAAAGATATTATGGTTGCTGTATTATTTACTCACATTTCCAACATTAGATTGTGAAGATTTTAAAAACGGTACACCCTCATTCACTGAATACCGAAGACACCCATTTATATTCACTGTTTTTTAGCATGTACACTAAATCAACATATAACAACTGTGACTCAAGTTGAGCTTACAATGCCAAATCTTTAAAGTTATCAGGATAGGCTGGAAAATATATTTAGCGAGAAGCTGTTAACCTCAGGCAGAGGAATTTGAACAAACTCCCTAAAATCAAAAAATTTTCATGCTGAGGAGCAAACAGTGTTTAAATGGTTGGACTCAACTACTCACTTGCAAGGTCGTATTGCTTTTACAGTTCTGTTATAACCTTCCAATTTACTTCAGAGTTCCGAATAATGCAAGTGAGATTACGTGACTTTAACACCAACTCGAGGCTGAACTGAATCAACGTGAATTCCACGTCCCGAAGATCACACCATGATACAAAGCACCGTTGTATACCCTTAGAATCGTCCGTCTCAGTCATTTTTAAATTGAATGCTCAGTGACCACATGCTCTGATGGGTTGAGTGGGAGTAAACATGCAGACAGTGCTCTTGGAAGCCACCCGGTGTGGTGCCGAAAGTAACAAAAAATTAGTAGCCATGGCGAGAGATTCGTTGGAACGGCTGATAACTTGCTTAAGACTGTATTTTTCGACGTCAAATTAATTCGGAGAATAGAACCAAAACAAAATTTGGCATTGTTTCTTGATTTATTCCAGAATCAGAGATGGTGGTGTGCTCTCACTGCTCCTTTCTGTCTATATCAATGAATGGATACTTAATTGGACGTATGAGTTTCAGAATGTTATAGGCTCGCTGATCGCAACTAACTAAACCAAATGAATCCCCCAAGCTTAAAGTACTCTGGTTGTTGCATTCTAGGACATTGAACGGTCGGCCCAGATGTACAAATGCTAGCCTGGTAGAAAATTCATCCAAGCAGTCTTGTCTCCATACGCACAATAATACTCTGGGACTCTTGTGTTAGCTTAACGGTGCATGAGCTTAAACCTGCCGAACGACAATGTGACTGACTATGGAGAACCAGAACAAACTGAAACTTTCAGACCGCGTAATCTCTGATGTACAGTGCCGGAGATAAGACCAGTTTGGAGCCGCTCAAGAACCCACAACTACGACAGACCGGCCAGAAGCATTTGCAAAGACAATTCGAGCATAAATCGAGGCAAATGCTCGCATTCCAGGTGTATGTACAAGTAAGGAAAAAGGAGGCTGTTCTATTGACGAAATCTTTGTTTATTCATCTGAATTTCCGACCTCATTCTAGAGTTCATCGTCAGAGATAAAAGTGGCAACAAAACAAACAACAGTTATAGGGATAGAGGCCAATCAAACACTGGACATGCCACTCCGAAAATGACTGCGAGGGGCTCTGTATGCCAGTATCAGATCGATATATCGATTGAATGAGGTCTCCATCATGCCCGAAGCAAGAAAAGCCGGGAATCGATTGAAGCCTGAGCCTCCAATGAGAACTCAGTCAATCGCTTTATTGATTTGGTGACGAAATACAGAGCTCTGCGCAGTCACCTCCGAACTGGCATTACTGGTGCTCGAATGGTTTCAATCCTTTATAACTGTTTCTTGAATTTTTTTGCTGCTCTAATCAAAAACAATGGACTCCCGTTAGAGTTCAAAAGCTCAAATAAATTAAGAAATGATTCCGGTGACCAAACAGCCTTCTTCTTCCCTATTTATAAAATAAATGAAAGTTAGAATATCTTAAGCAACGGTGTCAAACGCACGTCCCACGGAGTAGGCGCAACACAAAGGACTTGAGCGTGGACTATTTTATATTCAGGCAGGCACTGCGTCCGCAACTACATCCGGTTGTATTGGCATTGTCCTGTTATTGGAGCAAAGCGGGTGTGGGAGTAGAAAGTATGGTGGAGGCTGCCCGAAACCGTCTCGGTATAAACTACTGCCGTCTAGGGGATGAGACATTGAGACAAATGCAGTTAGGAAGCGAGAGTGACCCTGAGAGCTGGGATGATGGACGGTCTGTGCAATCTGGCAGTCCAGAAAACAATCACTTCATCCTATCAGAGCTTACATGTTCATCTTCCGTCATGTTAGACCAGGAGGCACCGACGGCTTGAATTATCCTGCCCAACAACTTGGGCGAGGTCCGGTTCCATGCCCGGGAGATGCAGAAAAACTGGACCGCAGACAACTCCGCATCAAGGTAGGACTGCAGGGTGGTTGAAACGACCTCGACGCAGTCACGCATTTCTTCTGTGGCGTCAAACAGGAGCCAGTTGCAAGGCACACCGATGGGACAGAAGCGCCCACTGGTGAGCCGACTGTGGGGAAAAAGGCGGAGAACCCGACGAGCGTTGGTAGTGTTGGTTGCAAGGAACCAGGCGTTGGCTTCGGTCTTGGTAAGCAAGTCAGTGAGTGTAGTAGCGAGCGTCTGGTCATCCATGCTCACTATGTTGATAACGAAACGTGCGGGTATTTGGACCAGAAGAGCGTCCTGAAAGCTGTACCTGATGTCTGGTTGGTTCCGTAGAGTGGTTGGGAAAAATACGGACAAAAGATACGCTCAACTATAAAGTGCATAATCTTGGGGCAACAGCACTAGTTTGGAAAGATGGACGCAGATACACCTAGCTTGAAGGGTCACAGAGTTTGAGCAATATTTCGAAGAGAATGCTGACATTTTTGCTGAACTATCTTCAACTTGCTATGCTCGGAGTAGTTAAACATTCTGAACAAGGTAATGAAAGAAGTGTGTAGTAGGATAATAAGCAGCATATAGTGATTTCCATTGCTCCCTTTTCGTTTTAAGACAGAAATCGGTATTTGAGTCTGATCTCGGAGCTCCAATTTTAAAGCCATTGTAGGCGGTCGCATGCACACTTTTTCCTAATTTTTGGATTTATATATGAACGATACTCCCATGTTATGGGAAATATTCTTGATTTCAGCCGATAGCTTACGTTTCCATGGCTCAAATGGTATAATATAGCATTTCAATGACTCTTTAAAATGGTGGCTAACGCAGATCGCAGGTCTACCCACCCGTGGCTGGAAGTATGACTGATAGATGATGATAAACAGGTGTAAAGGGGCCATTCTATTCGCTTATTACTTTGTTGGTAATACCTTTCAATTAGACTCTTTTATCTTCAAGGATAGCTTACATTTATTTGCTCCACATTATTCTGAGGTCGAAACTTGTAAAACTTAGCCTCTTGTGTCAATGCAACAGCCCAATTTTTTGACGTGTACACCGCCTGGAGCTGACACGGCCTTACCAATGAGCTCATCGATAAAGACAATACTCTCGTGGAGGGCACCCAACAGCAGATGCGAGAACTCTGCCATGGCCGCCGTAATGGCGGAGTCAGAGATGCGCACCGAGGGCACGTTGATAGAGGTCTCCCCACCGTCTCCTCCAAGTTCGGTTCCCATTGTTTGAAGGTCAAGAGGGCTGCAGGCAAACTTTGTGGTGCTCATCACACCGGCGTCCAAATTCATGCTCAGCTCTCCCAGAGCGCAGGTGGTGAAGATGGTTAAACCCAGAGGCAGTATCACGTCGGGTCTAGTTGCATCGCTTATACTCGTGTCCTGGCAAACTGCACGAAAGAGCAGGAAAAAGTGGATTACGTATCGCAAGCAATTGCATTAGAAAAATAGTTAAACGGACATCTAAAATAAGAGAACTGTGACCCTTATTAATGCGATAAAACAACCAGCTCTGCAGCGATGGAGACTGGAAAATGGCAAGGCTCTGATAAACTCCGCTTCAATGAAGTACTTATGACATACCTGGTAGACTCGGTGCTAGAACATCTGTGTAATGTCTGTCATCATTTTTGTGTTTCTAGTCACGGGGTGTAGGAGTCATATTTAGGGGTAGCACCACACAGATAGCGTTTGTCGCACCATTTGTCTCGTACAGGTGGTGAATGCTGCTGTGGCCGCCTCTTACTGGTACCCAATTCTCACCCGTGGCTCCTCGAAGTTGGGTTTATCCCAGCGGCCACACCCCGGGCAACCGTCACGACCGGCGGGCTAAACCAGGTTAGGGACTCCGGTGTTGTGTATGCCTCCACACCCCGTATGTCTGACTCCCGAACGTCACACCTCCCCCCTGTCAAAAAGTCCTACGGTGGGGGCGAAAGCAACCCCGTAGGCGACCCAGGCTAACCCGGTCGCTCTCCCACTAAAACAAAACTGTGACCTATAGTGGAGTTTGGCAGTCGTCGGGGATGTCCGAGCAGCCCTATTTAGGGACAGCACTGCTTGCCTCCTCGCCGAGGAATGGGATAAAAAGGTGCCCTAAACAAAGAATGGGTCGCACGTCTTCTGCAGCCGGCCGCGGCTCGCAGATCGCAAATACGCGGTCGTAAAACTCAAACAAACAACAGTGCCCCCGTCCCCATCCCCTGCGCCATACCCTCCAGGCTGATCGGGTGAGTCCACTTACAATAGCAGCCTGGAATGTTCATTCCCTTTTGGACAATCCTAGAAGCAACTGGCCGGAACGGAGGACGGCGCTAGTCGCTAGGGAACTGGCGTGCTACAAAGTGGACATTGCTGCTCTCAGCGAGACCCGATTCTCTGAGCAGGATCAGCTGGAGGAGGTGGATGCCGGCTACAGCTTCTTCTGGAGAGGCCAGCGAAAGGCAGAGTGACGCGACGCTGGTGTTGCCTTTGCCATCCGAAATGACCTCGTGGGACATCAGCCCTGTCTGCCGCAGGTTATAAATGATCGCCTGATGAGCCTCCAACTGCCTCTTTGGGGAGACAAGTTTGCCACCGTCATCAGCGCATACACTCCCGCAAGGACGAGCTCTGATGCGGCGAAGGAAAAATTCTACGAGGGCCTGCACGTCCTGCTGGCAACTGTGCCGGAGGTGGACAATTTAATTGTCCTCGGTGACTTCAACGCCTACTTCGGGATGGACCACGCTGCCTGGCAGGGAGTGCTGGGTTCCCGCGGTCTCGGTGACTGTAACGATAACGGCCTCCTTCTTCTGCGAACGTGTGCGGAACACCGTCTCCTGCTGACCAACACCTTTTTCCGCCTTCCGACGCGGGAGAAGGCCACGTGGATGCACCCTCGGTCATGGAGCTGGCAGCTGCTGGACTATGTTCTCGTCCGGAGGCGAGATCGACAGGACGTGCTGGTAACCAAGGTGATCTGCGATGCCGATGGTTGGATGGATCACTGCCTCGTCATCTCTCAGATGAGGCTCTGACTTCAACCCCGACGAAGGCCTCAAGGTAAGAGGCCGCCATGTAAGTTAAATACTCTTTTATTAAATTTGCCTGCTCACTGTTTTGATTTCAGCAACCAAATAACCGAGAAACTGGAAGACCTGCATGCTCCAGATAATAACACCACCGCAGAGACACGATGGTGTCAACTGCGAAATGTCATCCAGTCCACCGCCCTCGATGTACTCGGACGCGCACACCGTCGACACCAGGACTGGTTTGACGACAATGACGCCGACATCAGCAACTTACTCGCGGAGAAGAATAGACTACACAAAGCCTACATGGACCTTCGGAATGACGCCACCAAAGCAGCCTTCTTCAGATGCCGGCGCCTTGTACAGCAACGGCGGCGGGAGATACAGGACGCCTGGATGATCCGAAAGGATGAGAAAATCCAGGAGTATGCGGAGCACAATGAAATGAAACACTTTTTCAAAGCAATCAAGGCCATCTACGGCCTCTGTATCAAGGGGACCGCACCGCTGCTCAGCTCTGACGGCACAACACTGCTGACAGAGAAATAGCAAATTCTGAAGCGCTGGGCCGAGCACTTCAGTAGTGTGTCCTTAATTGCTCATTGGTCATCTCCGATGCTGCCAGTGACCGAATCCCTCAAGTGGTCATGAACAATAACCTGGATCTGCCGCCTTTTTTCTACTAGAAACCATCCGAGCCGTGCAGCAGATTTCCAGCGGTAAAGCACCGGGATCCGACGCAATCCCACCGAAAGTCTACAAGCACGGTGTGTCCCGGCTGATGGCAGAACTCACAACACTCCTCCAGGAGATGTGGCGCCAAGGACAAGTTCCTCAGGATTTCAAAGATGTGACCATCGTCCATCTCTACAAGTGGAAGATGTACCAGCAACTCCATGATAATCACAGAGGCATCTCGTTGCTCAACATCACCGGGAAGATCTTTGCCCGTATCCTTCTCAATCGTCTGAACGGTCACCTAGAGCAGGGCCTGCTCCCGAAAAGACAATGTGGCTTTCACCGACACCGCGTGGCAACCGATATGATCTTTGCCTTCCGCCAGCTACAAGAGAAGTGCCAGGATATGCGAACTCACCTAAACACTACCTTTTTGGATCTAACGAAAGCCTTTGACACGGTAAATCGCGACGGACTGTGGAAAGTCATAAAGCCATTCGGATGCCCTGAGCGGTTCACGCTTATGGTGCGTCAGCTTCACGAAGGGATGACGGCGTGCGTCACTGACAACGGGACGGTATCCGAAGCATTCGCAGTGACCAACGGAGTGAAGCAGGGCTGCGTATTGACTCCCACCCTGTTCAGTCTCATGTTCTTTGCTATGCTGATGGACGCCTACCATGATGAGTAGCCTGGGATCCACATCGCCTACGGAACTGATGGACACCTTTTCAACAGTCGGCGTATGCAGGCTTCAACGCGCGTGTCTACGACTACAGTCCATGAATTGCTCTTTGCGGACGACTGCGCCCTTAACACCGTGCGGAGGAGGGCATGCAAAGGAGTATGGACCTCTTCGCCGCAGGCTGCACCGATTTCGGATTAACAATCAGTACAGCAAAAGCGGTTATCATGCACCAGCCGCCACCCAGCGCGGAATACAATGCTCCCCGAATCAATGTCAAAGTTACTCAACTCAAAAACGTGGAAACTTTCACTTATTTAGGAAGCAAGCTGTCACGCAACACGATAATCGATGACGAGGTTGCCCAACGTATCTCCAAAGCTAGTCAGGCCTTCGGCCGGTTGCCGGTCTCCGTGTGGAATCGCCACGGTATTAACCTGAACACCAAACTGAAGATGCACAAGGCCGTCGTCTTGACAACACTCCTCTACGGAGCGGAGACCTAGATCGTCTACTTGAACTGAGCAAGGAAGCTGAATCACTTCCATCTCAGCTGCCTCCGCAGAATACTGAAGCTGAGATGGCAAGACAGGATCCCGGACACGGAAGTCCTGGAGTGGACCAGAGTCCTCAGCATCCATGCCATGCTGAGGCAAGTGCAGCTGCGATGGAGCGGCCACCTGGTAAGAATGGACGACGAGCGACTACCCAAAAGACTTTTCTACGGAGATGTCACTACGGTGCTCGCCGACAGGGAGGTAAAAAACTACACTACAAGGACACTTTGAAGAAATCTCTGAAGCAACTGCAAATCAACCCGGCGACCTGGGAGGACCTCGCCCAGGATAGATCGGCCTGGAGAAGATCCGTGAAGACTGGTTCAGCATTGTGTGAGGCCAACCAGATCACCACCGCCAAGGCCAAAAGAGCGGCACGAAAGTCACCAGCGCCCCGGACCAACACCATCGATGCCCAAGCCCTTCCAACATGCCCACGCTGTCAACGCACCTTCCGTGCGCGAGTCAACCTGGTTGGACATCTTCAGACGCAATGCACCAACAATCTGAGAATTCCAACTTCAACGTCAAAGTATGCCAACCCTCCTTCAGACTCACCCACCCTCACTCCAGGGATCAATTCCATTCTTCCCACCATCATAGAGACCACATCCCAAAACTCATCACCTGCTACCTCCACAATCGCAATCACCACCGCCTTCACCGCCGTCGTCACCACAACCAACACCATCAGCGATGGGGACTCTCTCCTAAACTGTCCTCAATGCGACCGCGCATTCACCTCACGCATCGGCCTAGTCGGTCACTTGCGAATCAATGGTACAGAGACTGGTGAACCAGCGCCTGGAGCACCAATACACCGCAGAGATCGCATTCTCCACTGCCTTCTCTGTCCTCGCGCATTCACCCATCGCATGGGCCTATTCGGTCAAATGCGCATCCATGACAGCGGAATATACCACAATGCCGACAACACCGATACCCTGTGCACACTGCTACCCCACTACCACGAATGACATCCCCCCAGCCTCTCCCGAGTTCTCCTGCCCATATTGCGCCAGCAAATTCAACTCACGCATCGGCCTGGACGGTCACCTGCGAATACATCGCACGGAGGCTGGTGAACCAGGGTTTGGGGCTCCAACATATAGTCGCCGCGCCCGCCTGCACTGCCCTCACTGCTGCCACACATTTACACACCACATGAACCTATTAGGACACATGAGCCTCCACGACAACTTGCGGTAAACCACCGTAGGCTTAGCCACATCAGCGCAAACTACCTACACCAATACATAGACGAAACCCTCATCATCATCACGTACCTGAGAATATCACAGTTTCCCAGAAACCGTAGCTTGGAAGACTGCCAACCTGACGTTTACATCAACCCACGCCTTCGGCCCAGTATATGTGCTGTGGGTAGCAAGTGGCTGACCAGTGGACTGTGAGTCAGACGGCGATGCCTCCTAAAAATTCCCCAATTCAGTGAATTCTTATCTGTGCGTTATGGAGGTCAGGCCGTGCTGTGGCGCGCAAAGGCGGGTATCCCGAACCGTCAGCCAATGCGGCCACTCCCACATCAGACAACTAACTGGCTCGGATGGTGGTCTGATTGTAGGGGAGGGGGAGAGAGTGAGCTCAACGATTCAGCGCATTTTCCTCACTATAAACAATCTGACGCGCTTGAAACATCTTTGTTGTTTCTTCCTTTGTTAGCTTAATTTGGTCGAATTCGGCCTGGTCGGTGGTTGCCTTTTCGTCACCGCTGCCTCCCATACCAGGTTTATTTGTTACGGGAGGCGAATGGGTCAGTTTATGCCAATTCCTGTGGGACTAACTCGTCGCGTAGAACTTAAGGACCCGATTTAGAGCCCCATAGGCAGTCGTACAATGACTAGTAATATATGCGGACTGAGTGTCTAAGCACAACGGTACGAGTAAGTCCCGTAACACGATCGATAAGCGCCCTTTACCACAGTTACTATTCCCGATCGCAACTGAGAGGACAACAAGTCCCTGACTCAGTGGCCTGAGCATCAAACTTCTAACAAGCACAACGCGGATTCGAGCCTCTGGAATAACGAAATTCCAGAGTTGGTTACGATTGGCTGATGAAGGTTAATAAGCCAGAAATAACCATTCCATTCTCTCTTGGCTTTGTTGGTAGTCCTTCTCTCTCTCTCTCTCTCTCTCTCTCTCTCTCTCTCTCTATATATATATATATATATATATATATATATATATATATATATATATATATATATATATATATATATATATATATATAAGTTCACACTGTTTAAAAACAAAAACTATCTTTTCTTCAAGGATGAAATTTGAAAAATTTCATAAGCAGCATTTACAAGTGGACAGATACGATGCTGTATGAGTGGACATTTCACAATAACACAATGCTCATAAGTTCAAACTGTTTACAAACAAAAACTATTTTTCTTTAGCGGTAAAATTTGATAAGAAAGCCGTTAATTTACCTACGGTGTCAGGAAGAGCACATATAGGGCTCACAAAATTATGCAATGAATGAGCACCATGTTGCACACTTCATAAACAGCATTTTCAAACGGACAGATACGATGCTGTATGAGTTGATATTTCACAATCTTAAAAATATAATACTTTAAAATTGTATAAAATTTGGAGCTGTCTCAATTTTCTATTCGCAGATTACAGGAAATAATATTTTTCTGCAAGTTTTCGAAGGGCATAGAAAAGACATATGAAAAATGCATACTACGCAAGCAGTCAGTCGTTACCGAGTGTTATTTCTGCATACATATAAAGGCCGATTTTCTGGCGCGCTGCAAGAAACTCATCAATAAATTCCCGCCTAAGTAATTCCCTTTTATTAAAAACAGTTCAAAAATTCGGTCAGCACTTCACGAGATAGGCCAACTACTGTATACATAATAGGCATTGGCATTTTTTGTTTGCTGTGGAGCCTAACGTGTAACAATGTTTATGATAATAAATTTGGGTCTGGACTGGGATCATCCATGTTTACTTCGCTCAATGGCATAACCATTTTGGGTGGTGATCATATTATCCGACAGAAAATAAAACAGTGACAAAATATCAAGTGTTGAAGGGAAGGTAAATTGAGATCCTTGCATAGGCAACTATGCGTAGGAACCCAGAACCATAAGTAATCGATGGCTAGATTGATAGAAACGGTGGGTGCTAACCAGTGGATTTAGAAAAGCCATCGTTCAGCAATAACGGCGTTGGCTTGTGGAGGTGAGTAAGACACGGACAATGTGGTCGGTTTGCATCCCCTGCCGTTTGTAACCGAAGGGCGCATTGCGAAAAGTTTTGTGCCAAAAATGTAAGAAGGACCGCACAATAGTTCGTTGGTAAAAACATTTACTCCTGCAGAAATTGGATAAGCTTCACGTGCTTCGTGGGCACTGGAGAGTCACTGCCTAGTACAATAGGTTGACTATAACATTAAATGTTGACTGAAATTCGGAACTATTTTCGATAAGAAAGGATTAATATGGAGGGTGTGTAATATTGATTACCATCATAATCCCACAACAATTCAGTCATGGCTGGATGCTGGATTTTGAATGATCTTCTATCCGGCTGCTTTTATGAATCAAACCTGGCAAAAATAACTACCAAAGTAATATATTTTGCGCACTAATTTTCAAGATCCTTTTAAATTCAGCTATACTTTATAAGGCATACACCAAAAAATCCTTCTTGTACTCACCTACTAGTGAATTAAATCTTCTTCGAATTTTAAACTCTGCGAAAGGGTATCCTTCGATTTCAAAATGTTTCTTAATATACGATCTTTTAAGAATGGGAAGAGATTTTTAAGACCGTGAAGTCTCCATTCGTAAAGCATCTTATCTGTCCATTGATTTATTCTGTGCATTAGGTATACAACAGTCTACGTCCACGGTGGTACAGCTGAAGGTTGAACGCAAATCATTCGGGAATTGAAAGAAAGTTTGTAAAAGCGAAGGACACCTTTTGTTTGAATAAAAATTGAAGAAGGCCCAATTCTCTACACAATAAGTACAAAAAGGATATGTTGTGAAACGTTATCTTTAAAACTTTTCTGAAAGCATAAACTTTGATGAAGATGTAATTTGATACTAGATATGTGCAAGAAAGTAGTTTTATATTTGCTGTTCATAAAATATATTTGAATATATAGGGGCACCGACAATCAATGGCACAATTCATATTAGTTACGAAGTCCTTTTTACCTATATTGATTATGACGGGTGGTCGGTAGGAGGCTCGTTCAAAAACTGCCATCTTGTGATGGCAGAAATTCTGTAGATTATGCTACCTGGCAATCTGAATTACAACTCTGTTGAAGTACTTTTTTCTAGTCGAAAAACATATTTCAGAATTTCAATGATTTCCTAATATAGCCCACCTACTTGGTGTGAAGAGGCAGACTGAGTCTTTGGCAGCTACACCGGTTTAAACTTTGTGATATCAAAACATGATTTTCAGCTATAAGCTTCTATTAAGGCACGGAAAGGGATGATGAATTTTCAGCTTTACATAGCATGTTAGGTTTCCAGACTTTAAAACTAATGGGCAGATTAGGAATAACATGAACGAATGTTGTCACGGTGAAACTTGTTTCATGCAATATAAAACTGGTATTTAACCGCTTAATATACGCACGTTTTCTTCCTAAATTGTCGTCGGAAGGTCTTTGCAATTGGAAAAAAAATAGGGAAATAAGACCAAACAAGTAAAGCTAGCGAAGACAGACGGTATTTACTGCGATTGATCAAATCGACGACATCTAGGCCGCTGTCTACTGGAGAAGTATCGTGAATCTTGGCAGTGACTGTCTCGAAGACCAGATTTCCCCCTGCCAGACTGTCATTGAAGGCCAAGCTGACGGCAGCCAGAATGTCCGGCCGGTGTTGGGGTGCAATAATGGCTAGGAGAGAAAGAATAAGGTCAAGGCGAAACATCTACCAAAATGCACATTGCCCGCTAGCATCGAGGCATTCCAAGCTGCTAGAAAGGACAGTAGCAAGATCAACAACGAGCTCATTGACAGTCTCGGACTAGGGTTTAACTTCACCAAAAGGAACCAGAAACCGCGAGGGCGCCAGAAGCACGTAGGCAGCCGGCGCTTATATGGGCAGTACGTAGCGACGGCAATTGTGCAGGGACCAATAAAAGCGAGCATCACCCAGACAAGTCAGCTCTAGGCCATGATGATTGGTTCCAAGTGGGAGAGCTAACACGGTAGAAGATAAGGACAATCCCACCACTACTATCGCGTGCGCCTAAAATTTTATCTTATGCCCCTAGCGTTAGGGCTTTCAGTAATTTCTTTGACCCACTTTCAGTAAGTATTTATTGAAATTCTGTACTCTATACCTCATCTTCATCAAAAACAATCGCCATAAAAGACCTCAACCGTGCCCCCCTTCAATATTTATACGAAATTAGTTAAAAATTGATAACAAAATCTTTTAAGTCGTGACGCCGGGGCTGAAGTATTGAAGAACCGCTGCTACACGCATGTCAGACAGTAGGCAAGGCCTCGTGAGGGCTCAGCGAATCACCTGTCATGAGCTAGCGTAAACTGCAAATATACTCCCAACATGAGATACATGTTTGCTACAAATTGTTTCATACTGACAGTGGCAAAAACTCTTCAGGGGCAACAAATCGACAAAAAAAACAATTTCCTTAATTAAACCTTTGATTTTCAATAGGCTTTCGTCACTGTAAGTGCAACCCCAGACTTGTTTTACTCTGAATGAATTATGGAAAATCTCTTGCTACTCAGGTATGGGGACCAACATACCATAGACTGAGGACGGTCACCTTTAGTAGACTGGTCTCATCGTCATGAGGCTGTATGCTTACCCATAACGCTTGTGGTCTTCCTAGCGTCCCCTGCAAATTGACTACTTTCCCCCGGCGTAACCTAGGCCTCGGCTTGGAGAGAGCATGACGCGGATCAATATTATGCTCCTCACTGATTGACTACGGGCGGACATGACCAGGCATACATACACACTTCGCACCAGGCCTAAGAAAACCCGTATCTGATACTGTCTCTGAAGATGGTTTTGAGTTGGAATCCGAAACTTCAGACGAATAAGTTTCTTGCCCCATGGATCGCGCCTACATCTTCTCAAAGACTTGCTCGCCGCGTGGTACAACAAATACTCATACTGACCTCTGAGTTGCTTATACGTCCCTCGCAATAGTAAGCACAATCGAGCTAAGTCAGTCTTCTTGACATTCTATTTAGGAAACTTTTCACTGTCCATTTTCACAATTCGCAAAAGAGCGTCCCTTTTTGCGCGCTGAGTTGCGATTTTCAGAATGCATTTCGACCAGCTAACTTCTCAGTGAACTTGGAACAAACTGGAGGCCACAAGAAAGTGGAATCCACTGAAATATTCTGTTTGCTCGACGAAATGGTCATTTCCGTTTTTCCCTCGAGGTTCACGGTCTAGAGTCCGCGCATATGGTCAGATAACAATGAAGAGTCAAAAAACTAGGACATCTTGCATTTTCTTTGTTAGTAGCATTTATTCAAGCGACTGCTTCTCCCAATGTCTGCCGACAGAGCATGAGCTCTGTAGACGGGCCTTCAGAGCATTTGGCTCCAACTGTTCAATGATCCAATGAGGGATGGGTTAAAATACGCTATGTTTAAAAGCCTCTAGTTTGGAGCTACCGTTTCCTCTTCAAGTTGTCGAGGACTCAACTTAAGAATCTAATTAGTGAACATTTCAATTCCTAATATGCAGTATCACGTCTGATTGTAGTCTCTTAGGGTGGTAAATGCCACTGTCTTCCGATAGTTTACCAGTAGGTGTTGCAGTATGAGGCTGAGCTTTGATTCCAAATGGATTTAAGGATATGTGATGATTGCTTAAAATTGAGGGAAACTGGCAGCTAGTTAAGCGCAAAAGCCATTACTCCCAGTCCAACTTCCTTTAAAGAAGGTCCTGTCGTCTGGTTCAACGTTGGTTATTTGAGTCTTAAGGATGGTCATGCTACTTATCGTTATGAGAGCATTTTACCAAAAGCGCTAAAATATGACTGCTACCTTATCGAAGTTAGTCCACCACTTGGTGAAGAGGGTGATAATTTTGTGACAGTCGCTCCCGCGATCACCATTACTGCCGTTTCATCATGCAGCCTCACTGTCCCCTCAGTAGGTGGCACTTGGCAGGACAGATACACAGAAACGCCCTGTCATACGGGTGGCTTTGTGTTAAATTCTAGGGAAATTACAGTTGGGGTTAAGATTATTATTGTTGGGGCTGCATGACAAACCTTATTGGCGGCATAGGAAGTAGTTGTTTTTGATGTTAGGGTTAGGGTAAACGTTAGGGTTGAGGGTCGGATTCGAGGTTATAGGTAAGGCTAGGATTAAAATTAGAACTACGGTTAAGATTTGGGTTAGGATACGGGTATAGATGCCCTTCTGGAAATGTAGCACAAGGCTTCCTTCCGGGTTGGAGGGAGGTGTTCATATTCACTGTCAGTTATCGCGAACAAAGCTCAATACCGGTCGGGAGGGCTTAGTTTTGCAAGTCTTTCTTAGACGACCGTCCGATCCGACCGATTGATTTGAGGGGAGGTTATCTTTACGCATCTCTGGAAGACCAAAGATTCAGAGCAAGGCGATCGCTTGGGGTCTCGCCATGCGTCGGTCGATTGTTAATAGGGTAAATGAGTTTTCTAAAGCCAAAACGGCACATTTATTTCGCGTAGCAGTGTTTTAGAGGACCCGATTCATATAACTGACAACCATGCGGTATAGTTTTGGTTTTCTGCAGGTAGTCTGTCCCATGCAATACGATGGGGGAACATCGCTTGTCCTGATCACGAGATCGATGTCACCGCAACCCTTGATAAACCCTATTGCACAGCGTTAAACTTTGTAGAGTGCTTCGTGCAACTTATGGGTCATGAAAACGAACGGTACTCGCTGCTGGACTGGGTCTTGTTTTACCCATGGTTTCAGCCTGGCGGAGAACCGATTCCACTGCTGCTAGTATGTCAACAGGTTTAGCGGCAGCCAGGTTAAATAGACCTTCATGTCGTAACCTTCACTTCTTTCTCCGTCGTCTCCTCTGAGGAAATGGTACCGGTTCTTCGCCTTCGGAGTATGTTAGACCAAGCACCTCACGAAACCATTTCATCAGTGCTGTGCCCCTAGCGCTCCCTGTGCGCAGGTTTGTTTAGTCGCGGTCAGCTGAGGTAGTTTTCGGAAGTATGCCGATAATGGGGAACCGACAAAAACAAACGTGGATGGAAATTTCTGGTTTGGCAGATGAACATTTCACAAAAAGACAAGGCGGACTGGAACGGCCATTTATGGCTCATTAGTTGTCGTCAACCTGTCATACCCAACCCAAGTTGGTGCACCACTGGAGGCTCGAATAGCTGAAGTCGACAAATGAGTCTGAAATGGCATTCCAGTCAGCCAGGCGATGCGAAAGTCAACATAAGGTACACCCCTAACAATCCGTGTACTTACTGACTGGACGAAACATGGAAGCCGGCGTACAGCAACACATAAAAGCCGTCCGATAAGTTCGGACTGGTTGTCTATACTCCCGAGAGGGGCCGCATACAAAACCACGACCATGATGACCTGGTTGTAAACAAAACAAGCCGTGAGGAGTTGGGATGTTTGATACTTAAAGAAACCAGAATTCCGACTTCCATCCCGCACATAGTTCCTTGCAGTCACTTGCAGGACGGATGCGTTGGTCACCGAGTAGGTGAAATACAGAAAAGGAGCACCCCCGTCATTTCGCTACTTTCTTTGAAAGTATACTCCCTTAGGCGGTGGAAAACTCAGGGGAGTAAATATGCAGTCTCGGTGCTCGGTCGGTCTCTTCCCGAATTACTTTGGTGTGAATAAATTTTCTCTCGAATAAAATACAGACAATACTTGCTGCGATCACGCTTAGTAAAGTTGTCCAAGCGAGATAGAAGATGTCCTCTACTATCTGGAGCCTAGTCTGGGGTTGTGCCACCTTGGCCACAGTATGACCTTCAAAATGGGCGAGACTGCTGTCATACCTGGGCGGGTGTCTGAAGCGCGCGGCCCAAAAGCTGCATGCCACATGTCTGTTCCCCTTTGTAGCCAAACTTGCATTCGTCTTGTTGCTAGATCGTGAGGATCAAGGGAGAAGAGGCTGATCATGGACCACCTGGAACCACTATAATAAATATGACGGGCTAGCATGACACTCCAAATATGGGTATTTAGTCCGCCAAATGAAGGGAAAAGTCGGTCCTCAGAGTAGGATGTCATCTTAGATCGACCCACACCAAATTTATATCGAAGTAAGCTAAGTTCGACCGTTGCTCGTTGGAGGAGCCGCGGCACACGCCTGCTCCATGTCTTTCTATTGAAACAAATGGGCACGGGAGGAGTGAAAACGATGCTTTGCAAGCCCTCTTCATTAGAACCGACGTCACAGGCGAGTCAATTGCATAATTCCAGGCAAAGGTGGTACCACAGTCACGGTACAACTTGAATTCTGGAGAGACGAAAACTGCCTATCTGCATAATAGATACTAGCAGGTCCTGCATTGTTAATCCCTAAAGGCCTGGTTGAAATACAATCTGGAAGATCGGTCACCTGTAAGCCATGGCGCATATTATCCATCAGTTAAAATGCCTCATTCGCCGTCTGGTACAATTATCAAATTTCCAGTCCCGGCCAAAGAGGCGAGTATTGTTGCCCGCCCTAGAAGCACGATAGGACAGGAAACTATCTCACTAGTAAGCCGCTCCAGAAGGTTGCGGCAAGCTGAGTCGTGAGTAAAGCGGCTTCTTAAACGACTGGTACGCTAGGGTCCACGAGTTGCAGTTGGACTTACCAATAGTCAGTGGCATCAGGGCGGACAGTCGCATCTTAAAAACAATAATCTTACTACAGTGGGCGTGAAAAAGGAGGCTATTAAGCGCAATGTGGTGCTGCCATGCCGATCTGGTCACTGGAGGTCCAGAGGGAATTCTTCAATCCACTTTCTCGGTTTGATTTCACAAGATTTTTAGGCAAGAAAGAAATATGCGACCCAACTCATGGAACGAGGTATAGGTCAGCCTATACTACGCGACCGCACTACATGCTAACTCTATCAATTGCCGGATTAGTAGGGTCACATAATATTTCGTTAGCTGTAGGAGGATCAAAGCATCGGGCCAAATGACAACTTTCCAAGCGGCGACTATTAGAACGCCACGGTAGTTTCAAAACGCGCCTGTTTTACGTTGATAATGAAAGATCACGCAGAGCGGGCTTCATTCTTACTCCCGTCAAATGTGCGAATACAAGTGGGTCAGGTCTGTTAGGAATGATATCGGTCATACTGGTTAGTGTGAGGTAAGGCCACTGGATCTCCTAATGCGAACAATTGTCGGGGAAACAAACTACTATGCGACCCTTCTAACCCGGCAGTGAATGCCAATTCTAACGAAAACAGTGAATAGGGTTAAGATTAAGTTCGCGCTCACATTTTCTTCATTTAGCTTCATCTATAAAAATCCTATTACCACCGCTTCCATATTACTCGCTGACCTATTCTTTGTTCACTGATTTGGGTCACATATTACGTTCTTGCCGAGGTTTATTGCTCGGCGCTGACGAAGTGTCGCAACATGAGGCACTTCAGTCCAGATAAATAGAAAGCGGAGCAGATTATTTATTTCCAAAAGCGAATTCCTTCATAAATGTACGTAAGAACGAGGAGAAAATAATGAATAAAAAGGAATTAATCACATTGATGAGTGAAGGCAATTAGAGAAGCATATGAAACCTTCGGTTTAAAACAGGAGTTGGGATTACATGTGGTGAGAAGGAGGCGTACTCCACCGGAACGGGGGTGGGCGGAATGACAGCTGACATCCTTTTTTACAGAAGCATGTGTATCGAACTATCATCAGCGTCTGCGTCTCGCCCCCCGTCAAATTCAGGACGAAGCTTGCGACGACAACAACGCCGACACGGACAACACCGGCCTCGTGTACATCCACAGCAGTTTGGCCAAAAGGCTTGCAGACAGCATCGGCGAACATTACCAAGAACGCCAATGGGGACAATGTCATCGGGCTCCTTTTGTAGACGCACCAGGTTCACAAACACCTGCTCCAGAGTCGTCTGGCTGATGTAATACGCGTTGATGCCCAATTCTGCCTTGTAGCACTCAAGCAGACCGAAAATACGGCTCAAAAAGGCGGCCGTGGAGGGGGTGATATTCACGGAGCCAGCAGAGGGATCCATGAGGTGAAACTGGAGCACACCCTAGAAAAAATCAATGCTTTCACATGATATTTTGTAAAAAAACGGGCATAAGAATGGACAGTTCTCCAAAAATGTAGAAAAAGAAACAATAAACAAGTCTCATTAATAATAATGACAGAAAAAATACGCCTGCTGATGGCCCTGCTTTTGAGACAGCCTTTAAGTTAAGCGCTAACAAGACGCGGCCACTGGCAGCGACGAGTTCACATGTGAGTCTCGATCCGAAACCCCCTAAAAGAAGCTTCATGAACACGGAGTCCCGACATTAAACCGTGTGTAGAAGGGCCATTTTGGCACCTCCGATCGTTTCGACTTCTCCACATCACTGCAATACGATGGGGTCAGGATTGCTTATATGACCTCCCGACAGGACATAGGGACAGGAATCGCCCGTAATAGGGTGACTTTACGTTGAATTCCAGAGAAATTAGGGTTTGGACTAGGGTTCGAATTAGGGCCCCAGTTCGGTTTAAAGTAAGGTTAGGGCTAAGGTTCAGGCCAGGGTCACGGGAATACTTGCCATTTCTGGAATTTAGGGCATGTACTGCACTGGGGGACGTTTCTATTCGATGTCCTGTCGTAGGGGAGGGGGGCATGTATGCAGTTCCAACTCGTAGTGGGCAGATTTTGCGAAAATGGAGTGAACTGGCAATAAATTTCGGGTAGGTTACCATTGCGTCCACCTGATGTTGGCACTCGTAGATAAACATGAATTAACCATCGGTTTGAGAGTAAACTAAACTTGGTTACGGAGATGTCATCATTCAAAATTTCGTAAGGTTGCACCATGAAAAGGTTGGAAAAGACGTGATAAAGGCACCCCATGAACATAAGGCTTTAGCAAAACTGTGAGGGAGGGGACTATGGGTGAGTTCGGTGACTCTAGGGTTCCGAATACTGTTCAGCGGGTAAAAGTCCCTAATGCCGTAACACAAAAAGCGTCCTAGGCTTCGGAAGCAACCTCAGAACAGAGACGACATATCTTGGTAGCGAGAGCCCAGGTTATGGTCAGCGACGCTGACTGCGACATATATACTGTTGTTGGACTCCGGCGCACTGTGGTGTCTGCAATTTCCGGCTACGGGGCCTTGCCTGCGGAAGACAAACATAAGCAGAAACCGAGTGAAACGGGTCACTTGGACCTACCTGGTGTCTATCCAGCAGCTGGATGTGCGTCAGCTCAGTTGTTAGGAAGTCAATCACACGTTGGACTGAGGCACGTAGGGCCACGGAACCGGAGTCCACAGTAGTGACACCAGGACCGAGGGTGGAAGTGGAGCAACAACTGACTGCGTCTCCGCTACTAGCAATGCAGACAGTGAGATTGCTTGTGGATGAGGCGCAGCTGAGACAAGTTCGACTGCCAACGCCATTGGCACCGGTGGTTGTAGCCGTGACCAGGGAGGTGACGTTGGTTGGCCACACGGCAGGTGGCAAGGAGACCTGGAGGCAGAGACTATAGCCTTGACCGAAACGAGACTTGAGATGCTGACAGGTACCGAGACACTTTAACCGACCGTTTACCATCACACCAAGCCGGGTACACAAGGCCTCACATTCCTCCATGCTAACAAAAAGGGAAAGTTCGGATACGGGGAGTGGGTTAGTTAACGCGAAACAAACACATGTTACTGGAGTTAAATAAACAAAAAAGTTAATTGGTAGACGGCAAAACCGATTAAATATACAGAAGTTAATGACGTCATAAAATTTCGCGACCTCTTACTTAACTGCCTATGATGATTGCATATTTATAAGACACGCACGAGTAGGGAGAGCTTCGGCCACGCCAGCCACCTGCGCCCTCTCCTGCTTTCGATCCCCTGATTTGGCCATGACAGCGGGCCCAGGCGGCCGATGAGGAGAGTGCAATAGATGCGGTGCGAGTCTACTCACTATAATCTAATTTAGGCGCAAGTCATAGCCCCTGTGCCCACCATTCTGTGAGGTATACGGTAGGCCCCATCGGAGTCGAAAGTCAAACTGCCATAAGAAAAATTCTTCAATTAAAAAACAGCCTAGACGGATGAAATGCACTAGATGAATAAGAGCATGAATTTCGATCTGACAAGCGGGTGGACACGATACGGTGAGGTTCAGGTTAGCGAATTCAGGTTGCGGTGAAAAAACGTCAAATTTGATTACGACTGTACAGCACGGGACAGTAATCAGGCATGCTGGGGAGGGAGTGAGGAGACGGGGGAGGGAATGGGGGATATTTCCCTTACCATGGAAATGTGCGGCCGATCATAGTTCTGGCTTTCTCTTTATTATTGCAGCGGCTTCTGCAAAGCGCAGCAAAGGCCATTTCGTCACCTATAATAGGATTTTAAGTCCAGCCGTCGGGTTCACCGCATGGCCAGTGCCTGCCAGGTGCTTCCTAATTGGACTCCTGAAGACCTAATTTCCCGCCCTCAGTAATCATTTTGGCATATCTTCGGCTGAACCAGTTGCCAAGTGCCTTTGCATGCGCCCAAGGTATTTGCATCCGCAACTACATGTAAACACGTAGATACAATTTGATGGGGCCAGATATCTTTAATTGATATAAGTGCAACAGCCATCGTATTGCTCATAAATAGCAAGGTAAGGTGGTGTACGTTGGTTGAATAGAGCATCGACGCCGTCGCTCAATCACGATCCACACTATCACAAGATTTTTGACACGAATATTTCTGCAGGACTCTCTTGTCTGGGATGGCGATACTTAGCAATGCATTTCTCCGGATACCAGTTTCCAGAAAAAAAAACATCCTGTGAGAAACTAATGTTATCATCGATTGTGCCTGAGGAACAGACTCAATCGGTTCTATGGAACAGACACAAAACCAATGTGCGTTTTCTGTACATGGAAACGAACTAAGAAAGTACATGTACCGCTTTGTACCTATGAGAGGAGAGAAGCAAAGTAGTGCCAGCTTGCCGGCGTTGCAAGAGGACATTCCACATGCGTCGACGAGAAACAGGATCTAGACCTGCAGTCGGCTCGTCAAGACAGAGGAGACGAGGTGATCCAATTAAGGCAACGGCCACGCTAAGCCGCCGACGTTTTCCGCCACTCAAGTGGCATACCAACACACCAGCGGCATCTATCAACTGCAACGAACGCAGGAGGTCATCCACAGCGACGGCCAGATGATCCGTGCCCTGAAGCCCACGCAGACGTCCAAAGAGGAGAAGGGTCTCATTTACTGTCAAGTAGTCGGGAAGGGCATCGAACTGTGGACAGTAGCCAATCGAGTGCTGCGCCTGGGGAAGTACGACATTGTGAAGTAAGGACTCTGTAAGCAGTCCGAAATTACGCACTATCAGACAGTAACATGTCAAAAATAAAAAAAGGACAAATGACAACGCACACCCCTAGGGCAAACATATCCCATCCGTATTTCAAACCAAAAGCATAATATCCCAGCCCTGGATTCGAAAACGTGCATGCCGATCTCCAAACGTGACTTGCAGGCCATAAAACAGACCTGTTAGCATACAAATAAGTCCCTACAACTAAAGTGGATTTGCTATCGCAGGAAATATCAACCGAAATTCTGAAATGTGTCTTTGGTTCGAAAAAATACCTAAGTAAGGTTGTAATAACAAGAATCTTGATGATAATCCGAAGATACTTCAGTCACTTCCGGATGCCCGCCTGGAAAAGCTACACTCTGAAAAAATGACTACTTAAAGAGTATGCATTTTTCTCATTTATTTTCGATATCCTTGTAAAGTCAAATATATTTTACAGAAAAGATGCAACCAGTTATTTTTTTCATGCACCCATTTGAGAAAAAATGTGTCTCCTTCAAAATTAATACTTGAAGAAAAGGTATCTATTGGTTTCAAAAAAGTTCATAATAATGAGATTTTTAGACCGTGAAATTTCATTCATATGCATCTTAATTGTCCATTTATTAATACTGTTTGTAAAGTATACAACATAGTCTAAATCAATTGCAAAACTTTATAAGCCCTATGTGAAGTTTTTCTCCTAACGTAGACAAATGTGTGATTTTCCTTTGACGGAATGTATGTAGCCTATAGTTTAGAAACCCTGAAGGCAAGTTGGGTTCAAGGTTATTCATCAACCGAATTTTTTTTTGAAAATATGTAATTTGAAGAAGATCTGGTTTGTTAAAAAAATTAGTATAAAAAAATATTTTCGTGTGTTTTCCACAAAATATATTTGAAGGACATCTAAAATCACTGAGAGAAATCGTGCTACTTAAGAAGTCATTTTTTACAGATGCGGTACGAGAAAAGCCCATTCAAAAAGCCGATATCCCGATGTGGCTGAAAAATCTTAGCTGCAACACCTCTTGGGGAATCTTTTAGAAACGAAAACACATTTCAGAATTTCGGTTAGCATTTTCTAAGATAGAAAATCTACTGTACCCGTCAAACATTAACTGACATAAGGCATAAAATTTGTGTTACTTAAACATTAAGTGCCAATACCCATTAATTTCGCTTAGTTAAAAAAACTATCAATACAGTCACCGCAATGCTGCCTACTTTGAATAACAACCAAATTAGGAAAAAAGCGCTAAAATTACCGTAGGTGGGCTACTTAATGAAATGGCGACCAAAATGTTTACATTATTTTCGATTTTAACGGATTACCTAGACATAATTTCAAAAATATTGTAAATAATCCAGGATGCCCACTTTTGAATGAGTCTCATTACGGTGGCCTGCGTAAACAATACTCGGGAAAAATGACAATTTAATTAGTATATATTTCTCCATCGATTCTTTAGACCGCTATAAATTGAAATATACTTATAAAATTGGCAAATTTTACAGATCTGAGTTGATAAGTTGGGAAATAAGGCAGGCTCACCGGAACCAATTTATTCATATGTTAAAGTTTCGGAGAGCTTCATCAACTCTTTCCAAAATTCAGCATGTGAATGATTTGTTTTTCTAGCGAGCCCGCCTTATTTGTTAAATGTGTTTTATAAAAAAATATTCTTTTCTCGGACTTGTTCGGTAGTACATTAGGTGCATTCGTTGATGATCACTCACCGATCGCACACGGAACTCACTCATATGGCTCTGCCTTGAGGCTCACTCTTGAGCCCCGTCAGTAGCTGCACGGCGGCTAGTAGAAAAAGTAGGCAGATGAATATTGATGGCAAAGACAATCGGAACTGGAATGACCATTTCGGGCTTATTAGCCGCCGTCAGCCAGTCATACCGAAGCCCAGGTGGTGCGCCACCCGAGGATCGAATCCGCGACCAGTTGATCCGAAATCTAACGCCCTAACCATTGAGCCACGGGCTCGTTGTCTCGCCGGTTTAGATCGGGAATATTGACTACCATTCGTTGATGAACGCTCACCGACGCACGGACTTCTGGTTAACGGGTCGGGGGTTTAATCCTCGGGTGGTACACCACCTGAGGTTGGGTATGACTGGCTGACGACGGTTAATATGCCGGAAATGGCCATTCCAGTCTCCCCTGTCTCTGCCGGCAATATTCATGTGCCTAGTACATCAAGTCTTCTAAAAATCTTGCACTCCAAGAAAGGGTAGCATTCAGTTGAGAAAAGATTTTCGATCCTCGAATAAGTTTGAACATGACCTTTAGCTGCATTACCGTGTAAGGTTTTAAAACTACATGCTTTATACTTCTTGTATAACACAAACGATATACTTCGCTAAATTATCAACAAGTAATATAGAGCTCATTAAATTTTGTGATGGATGCAAGACCTATTGTCTACTTAATAAGCAGCATTAATAAACGGACAGATATGATGCTATATGAATTAACATTATACGGCCTAAAAATCCCATTATTGGAAGCTATTTTAAAACCGAATGACACATTTTCTTGACGTAACAAAAATGGAAGATGTAATTTTTTTGAAAATTTACTCAAAAATACAAACAATGAAACTTCGACTGAGAGTGGGGTGGTAAGACTTACAAGGCGTTGTTGTTTAAGAATATCGTAGCCGTTGACGAATATCTTGCCGCATGTGGGATCCAACTGACCAGTTACCATGCGAAATAGGGTTGTTTTCCCAGCTCCATTCACACCCAGAAGACCAAAACACTCAGCTGGTTTGATAGAGAGACTGCAGTTGTTCACAGCGAGTGAGGGATGAAGGCCTCGGCAGTTGATGTCGTACCTCTTGGAAACACTCACCAACGCGATACTACGTTGCGCAGAGAGAGATATATATATATATGGTTTGACAATGGGCACGCGATAGTATTGCGGGCAAAGTGCTGGCAGAATATTTGTGGTCGATGACACTTACCGATCGCGTTACGCGAACTGCTCCTCTCATTCTACGGATTTCTGGTACTGACTAATATTAGCAGCGCAATCCAGTGACACAATTGGCCATAATACCAACAACAAAGCCAGTAACCTCTCTCATACAACCAGCTGGCCAATCCGACTAGAAAATCAGCCCAATAAAATTTTTTCGTTCCCAAATAACTCAACCGATTTCTAAAATGCAGCTGCTGTAGAAATTCATTAAATGATGTGAATGAAATGCGGATTGTTAGTGGGATGGACATGAGTTGGTGTTACGTTCTACTTATTAGATCCACGTGAGGTGTAGGTCACTTTCTGAAAGAAATACACTTCAGAGCCACATTATTAGAGAAAACTGCATACTTATCGATACAAACGGACCTTTCATTAAACTTGAGTAATTCTAGTGTTACTGAGATTTTCAGACAAAGGTCAAATTATGTGCACACGATCTGCTCTGTTGGAGGGCATTTCTGACAAAAGGTTAAACAAAGCGCCCTCCGCGAGTAGAAACACATATGCTATGCCAGGGCGAACCGGCTGAAACCGGGCTGGAAATATCGCACCCTTTTCAAGAACTGAGGAGCAGGTTCAATTGCAAATATTCTGACTAGGACATTAGTGGCATAAGACGCGTTAGCAATAGTGTTCAGAGACAAACGTTGTTTCAGCGCACTTATGATAGCAAGCGTAAAAAAATACCTGAAGAGTTCCCACGACATGTTACTCATTTTCTCTCTTTCTCTCTCTCTCTCTCTCTCTCTCTCTCTCGCTCATGCAGTTCCCTAAATAGGACGAGACATCAGGTAGCTGGCACGCGTTCCGAGCAGCTTCATAAAAATGTCATTGGTGGGTTGTCGGGTGATTGGATAGTAAGACGTTCCAATATCGGTGTTCATTTTGTGGCGGAACGGTGCACAGGAGTAAGTAAAGCGGACTAAAACGGATAACCGACAAGTAAAAGGGTTATCTTTTAGAAGAACATTATCGACAAAAACCAGGGAAACTGAAATGGCTTATAAGCCGTCATCAGCTACCCATACGCAACCCCAAGTGTTGCGCCACTCGAGGTTCAAACCCGCGACCTGTTGAGTAGAAATCCAAAGCTTTAACCCACAGAGTGCCTTGAAATTCACATGAATGAGCCACTGCACTATGAGTCCAGGTGCAATCAGAGACCAGCTGAAAACCCTTTGTCGGAAATGTTCGCATTGATGTCGTTCTTGCTAAACAAACCACGACAAACAATCGAGCCATGTCCATGCATGACATACTTAAAAGTGCAGTACATGCATTTCGTGCTGAAATTTTGTATTTGCTATTTGCCTATTCACAACTTTTGAAACACCGTGATATTTGGCCCCAGTCGAGTCACTTTTAATATATCCATTTTGCGAATTTATCGTCTCCAGTGAAGGTTCCGCATTTCGAAGTTGCTAAACAATAATTTAAAAAATTTAGATATACTTATAAAAAAGGGCGTTTATTTTACTGTTTCAAATTTTGGGTGCACACAAGATAAACAGCTCCAGGGTCGAAGAAAATTTCGAGCCAATTTTAAAATATTTCTTGAGGTAAAAATACAGTATTAAGGCCTATAGATAATGTTTTGCGTTAACAAGCCAATAAATGCCTGACAAAAGCAAATATTTCATAAGTAGCAATGAAAAGGTTTTCCGTCGAGCGACCATTTTAACCTTTGGCAAAATACATACTTCTGCGCGGCCTAGTTTCTGCAATGACGTAATGGCCACGGCATTGACAGTTTCAGAACCAGCCATTTCAGTCACCTCTTTATTTACCGGTTATGTTCTTCTACCTATAAATTAGACCCTGTGCGGCTGCTGACGGGGCTGGAGAGTGAGCCCTAAGGCAAAAAGGGACGAGTGAGTTCATTAACCGATGGGTGAGCGCCCACCTACCGATCGAAAGCGACAAGATAACGAGTCCATGTTCGACTTCTATCCAACAGTTCTTGGGTTCGAGTCTTAGGTTGGACATCACCTAGGGTTGGTATGGCTGTCTGATGACGACTAATAAGTCAAAAACGACTTTTTTAGACTCCCAACAACATTTTGGAACACAGAATGAAAACTTAAGCAATTGAATATCTGCCAGGCTTCATACAAACCCAATGTGCATATAAAGGGACTCCTTTTAAAATGCTGCTGTGTGTACGTTATTTTCTTTGCACATTTGCTTCAATGGTCAAGTCAGGGTTTACCTTGAATCTTTTCGCAGGCTATCAGTGGATGAGGATTCAACTTCCTGTCGATGAAACAGCACGTCCTCATCATCTGCTTGCGCAGCCAAGTACTGTGAAGGTCTCGTTGTGAACGATGATCGGAAAAAACCAAACAAAATACCTACAAAAAGAACACCGAATTAGCCTATGCTCCACAGTAAACTCGGACTTTCCTCAACGTAAAGAAAATTTTTGAGCAACGGTATCCTATGTAGCCCTACTCAGAAAATGAGAAACAAGGAAGCCTGTAATACGGGAAAGGTGGTATTAGGGGTTTTATGTGTGGGAATAAAGGAAGTAGTGGACAGTATACTCCGTAAAGAAATGCCGAAAATTGTTCTAACTATATTATCTTGATTTCCATTTACCGTCCGTCTGCGAGTATAAAAATCAGCCAATTACGTTTTTAATAGTATTTAAATAACGAGCTCGAATTTTCGCTGGCCAGTGAAAAAAACGGGATCAGCAGCCGACAAACTGAGATTTATTTAAGAAAAAACAAACCACCCAGGAATAAAAACACTCAAAAATAGTACAAGGAGAACATAAAAAACGACATAAGGAAAAAAAGAGGGTATCCTTCATCCAAACGGTAGTAGCAAACGTAAGACCTCTTATGTGTGTCTTCGTGGGATAATTTTAAACACTAAAGCTAATCTTAAAACGGTAATTCTAACCTTCGCCCTTAAACCTAACATTTAAATCACAAACACTAACCCCAGCCTTAAAATCCTAACCATAACCGTAACCCTTATCCTAACCCCAAACTCTGAAACCTTACGCCTAATCCTAAACTTTCAACCTTAGTCCTATACCTTATCCTAAAAACCTTGTACCACGTAAGTAAAATTAGTGGAAATTTGGCGGCTCTCTTAGCTACTAAGAACGTTGAGATTATGAACGTGAGATTCGGTGAAGGAACACGTAAAATGCATACTGAGGTCATGAAACTAACAAGACTTGAGGGCAATCCAGAGGCGTCGAGCAACGACTGTATCAGTAAAGAGTACGAAAAAGCCAAACAGGAAGCCCTGGACGACCATTGCAACCAAATTCTCGCCAATTCCGGCGGCTGTGAAGTCGAAGACGTTGTCCGTGTAGTACGCACAAAATGGATCACAAGTCTCTGAAATGAAAAAAAAGTATACCTGTGATGCAGATGAAGAGTAGCACCCTCTTATGGAATGCGCCTGTCAGAACTAAGGCAATTAAATCGTACCTCCCCATAACCCGATCAATTATTTCTACGATAGCTAATATGCACGATCATAAACTACAGGACAGCGGGCCCATGATTCAATATTAAAACGTTGGACTACTCAGTGCCCAATGACCAAAGGAGCCGGGTTCGAATCCCAGGTCATACAGGGCTGGCTCTGATAATGGGTTCAAATGTGAAGGTGAAACGCCAGGCCAAAAAAAACTCTTGTTCCAGCGATTGCATCTTTTTCTTCTGAGCTGCTTTCTAAAACTCGCCTTTAATATTCTATCGGCTTCGAATCCATATATTATGGGAAACCTCACATCTCCTACGAAGCCCCACTAGACAATCGTTTTCCAATGAGCCACGAATGCATCAGGTTCATGGATGGTCAAAGGGCATTTGAACCGATAAGAGCCATTTTCTGTAACAGTAACACATAAACACTACCAGAACTACTCGTAGGTAGGCCCTCTAAGATGCGAAAACCATATGACATGACGAAGAACTTTCTCCAAGCTGTGTGAAAAGCTCGCAGAAAGTAGATGTTTCAGTTGGCGTGCCTTCCGATAAAATAACGAGAATGAAAACTCACGTAGACAGCAGGGTAGCTGGGGCAGCAGAGGACAAAATTCCTGCACCTCGGGAGCAGCACAGAGACGAGTGTACTCAAAGTTTGCGTGGACCGAAAATACGGCATCCGCGAAGGCGTAGGGCGGTGAGAGGGCGATCAGCACCTTGCGAATGTACAGGGCCAGCATTTGCTGATGAATCATGGGCAGACAGAGCGATTCCACTATCAGCATTCCTATTATGCCTGATTAATGGGCGGGAAAAGAGCATCGTAAACAAATGCATACAAGAGCATGCCTTTGACGTCTCTAAAATGAAATCAGGGCGGAAGAAACTAAAAGCACAAAATAGCATGGGGACTAAAGCTAAAATGGTCTTCAACGGTAAAGAAAATGTGTACCGATATCAATTTATAAGAGAGAGCATGGTGAATTAACGATAGTGTTGTGTCCACCGAATCATGCAAATTAAGGGAAGGCCCGTCCAAGCTCACGGTGCACTCGAGATCAGCAACGAAAATAACAAGGGGAAGTGGAATGATGATGTTACTCTAACTATGGGATACGCACTGCTGTGGAAACAAAATATACCTAGTAGAACCATATAAAGTAAGCAAACAGGGGAGCCGCACCAGATTTCATGCGCCGACGCATGACAATAGGAATCAAAAGAAGATAATTTCAACCAGGTAACCCTTTGTCGCGTTGCGTCACGACTCGTTGAAAGACATTCAATAAAGCGACAGATATAGATGGCGCGCAACTTGACGACATACCCAGTTTGTACACGCTAAGGACAAGGTTGGTTATTGGGATGAGAAAGAGGTCGGCTGCAAAATATCATGTGCTGTCAGCAAGGTGGTATACGGTGGTCATACTGGAGATCCATCTCTGTAAGCATATGCAAACGGCAACTGCCAGTGACAAGACGTGACCAACCTTTCCGGAGAGCCATGCATACCGTGAATATTAGGCACACCTGCACTTACGCCAAAGTTGACACTGTTCGCGTCTGCCAACCGAAGAATTTATCATACGTATATCTAAATATCAATTTTAACACCATGTTTAAGTATTTCGGGCCAAATGGAAGAAAGAACGGCCAATTTAAACGATATGATAACATACAACGGACGCTCTTTGGCGCAAACGGTACATAATGGCTGACTTTTGAGAAGCCTGCAAAGCTCATCTGCTGTAATATTTACTTTATGTGTACTGACGACCTGTGGAACCAGCGCCGAAACTATACAGAGTGAAGTTGTTTCACCTTGTTATAGTAAAGAAAGAAAACACTTGCAATGGGTAGCGAACATTTCTTGTTACTAAAGAACCCATAATCCAGTGACGAGGCGAGGCCACCTAAAACCCCGTACAAAACTTCGCCTACTCCAGAGTTCGCAGTGTTGGCGAATATCCATACAGGAATTTCTCGAGGCCATATCCCCACTGTTGCTGTTTTTACGGAGGTTAATCCTGCCGGAATACGCTATGTGGCTATTTATTTCAAGTATTCTACCATACGCGGTGCAAATCTCCATTGTGGCTAGAGAAAAAAAGGAAGAAGGGTAGGGTTGTCTTGTATAGCGACCCAAACAGGACAGGCGCATGGGAACCGCCCATCATGTATGCGGCTTTGTGTCAAATTCCGGGAAATGAGGTTAAGTGATAAGATGAAATGTAGAGTTAATATTAGGGCTAGGTTAAAGGTTTAGGTTAGGGTCAAGAGTATAAGGGTTAAATTTTGGGTTCGTGTTAACTGCAGGGTTTAGGTTTAGGGTAGAGCAAAGATTAAGATAAAGGCTACAATTTAGTTTTATGTAAGGGTAAAGACATGGGAATATGCACCCTTCATACAATTTATCGCAAGGCTACTTATTTTAAGCGGGCGGGGCGGTTCGTATTCCCATGTCCTGCTTAGGCGGCCATTCAAGACAACCCTACCGGGAGAATATTTTGACACTTTAGCACAGCCGGAGCAGAGAAGATATGTCAAGATTTCGAAGTCCGCCACTTTTGGCCTACTTAACCATCTATCTACCTCCCAACTGTCAGCCTCGCCAGCCGTAAAGGTTCCGTTAGTATGGAATGGCGAACTCACCAGAGAAGACGTTGAGTGCACTGAGCCAGACGAGGCCCGAGGTGGGAGTGCTGAAGAGGACTGAGAGGAGGTACATCTCGGGGATCACAGCCCAACCGAAAGCAGTGAGTAAGAGCCCACTTAACCACAATCGACTGCCTCGTGCAAAGGGCGGAATATTGAAGAGGAGAAAGACTAGGAAGACACAGAGACCGGAGATGGTGTAGGTCACTGCATCCCAGGCTAGCATGGCGAACCAGTAAGTGCCTGAAAGAGAGGCAAATAAAATGTAACTGGGTCTATAATACATACCCTGAACGGTAACAAGATAGAATCCACTAGATCATAGAAGAAAGTAATTTTTAAATCTCGATCGGGCAATGTTTCCAATTTTGGTCATTTCCAAGTACTCCGCGTCGCATAAAGTACACCAAGTGAACCATCTACGACGTGGCAAATAAAGCTCTTCATCAGAGATTGTGTCCCTGTTTCTTGTCGAATGCTGCCTGGGACCCATATTTTCGCTTGTACCGCTGGCATATCAAGTCAGTAATGTGATCTTGTGGGTTGCGAACACTAGCGTAATTAGTCTTTGGCAAACTGCCTCTGCGATGAAACTCGAAAGCGACAACCCCCATAGTTAATCTAGAAGAAAGATTTGGAAAAGCTGAATTAGTTGCCTCTTTCGCACCGGCGACCCGTGTGCCTCGTCTTACTGACTTTCGGACAGTCCGAGGTGAAGCGAAAGGTGACATCAAACGACACCATGGTCTGATGTGTGCTAAACTGTACGGCCTCGAATGATACCCGGACCAGAGTGACTGATTTTATCGTTAGGCATGAGCCCGTGGAAATAAATCTGATGTTTTAGGACAGCAATTCAGCCGGTTCGAAGGTAAGTGTGCTGCGTAATTATATTCTTGGCCGCGGGGGGGAGGGGAGGGTAAGTGATCTAGTGTACTTTGGGCATCCCGTAGACCCTTTCCATGACGGCATAATTTAACTTAGCGGTCAGCCCTTCCGACCTAGTTAGTGTTTTAAACGACAACTGTTTTTTTCAAGTTGTGAAACCAAACCACTCATTGGTTATTTATCTGTTCGGAAGAACGGAACTCTATCCTCCAATCACATGTTGTCCTCCACACAATGGGCAGCGCTGCAAACGAGATGGATCAAAAGGGGGAGTTAAACAAGTTCACGGCGCGTGTTTATTGGGCCATACAGGGGTCACCAGGGGGCCATAACTACTGTCTTTTGAAACGGCTCTGGTGAGGTAAAACGCGTTAAATCGCGCAGACCGACTAGATCAGGCGTGAGCACGGACGTAAAAGTAGCTAGGCCACGAGTTGGGCCTCGTTTTCCAGCAGCTGTTGAGGTGTTGGCAACGGAATGTAGGTGATAGATGTAAGGGTAAAATATGTCAAAACAAGCTTGTATACGTACCCAGACGAGCTCCGGATATGAACTGGAGGTGCTTGGCATTACAAGAACGTTCGGAAATAAGACAGAAGACCAGACTGGCGACGAGGAAAGAGACGCCAGCAAGGGAGTTCACTGAGAGAGAGATACCAGAGATGAGTATGTTCACCCAGGTTTCTGGCGCTTTGATAATGCCGAATAGCTCGGTTGGCGCTGTGATCGGCAGTGGGTGGTTGAAGGTTTCGATGCGGTAGAGGTCCTACAAGAGAAGGCAGGTAGTTAGATAAAGTAGAAAAGTGCGAAAACAGCAAGTGGGAAGAAAGCAGACTGAAAGGTCATGATATAAATATCTGTAAGGACAGGGCAAGAACCAGACAAAGACGAATCATAGACCTCAGCTCCTATCAGGACTTCCGCTTGCAACAGAGGGATCACAAAGCAGCCCGTGGGTGGGGGAAGGGGCGGAGAGAAACGGAGTAGGAGCAAAACTTCATCACAAACGGAAAATCTTAAGTTATACTTTGGACTCTTTAGCTGCTTAGTCACTGTGCATGCATGTCTGCGTAAAAGTTTTGGTCTTAAAGAAAAAATTTACATAACTGTGTCGAAGGCAAGAAATCAGATCACTGGGAGTTTAAAAGTGACAGTAATCGAGGCGTCCGGCGGGCAAATAGGCCAAATAATGTACACAAGAAAATGCTCACATGAATACAGAGCTGAAAGAAACAGCGGCTCAATTTCAGAAGCCCGAGTCTGATATCAAAGCCATCCGGTTCTCATTTCGGACGAAACCGAATGCCAAGCGAGTGTTCAGGTATCAAGAAACGCAACACGTCTCGCCGTACACGTGAGACGGAAATCATGACGTTGCATAGTAATATCAGCAGAATACCATTACAAGCAAAGACTAGGGAGACTGAAACGGTCATTACCGGCGTATTAGCCGAGACATACCCAGCAGCAGGCTTTGCAACCTCTGAGGCTCAAATTTGCTACCTGTTGGTTCGAAGTCCCACACCTTAACTCATGAGCCACGTGCTCGATGTAGTGTCGGTTGCGATCGTGTATATAATCCGTGGTAGAGGGGCACCCACCAATCGTGTTACGGGACATAATCGTGCCGTTGTTCCTTGGGGCTCAATCTCGGGCCACGCCAGCAGAGTAACATCAGATATCACACAAGAGTGTGAGTCAGCCAATCGGCAAACCCATGCAGTACGAAAACTGATGGCGCAAATGTTACATACCTTCTTGTTAGCTCAAGAGGTAGGCCAATCAGAACGCGAGGCCGGATAAAGCGATCAACCTAAAAATACGGAATCCTCTATCGATTCCAGGAACTGTTTTAAATCTGGTTGGTCTGCAATGAGGTCGTTTCAAAAAGGCTCCAAGTGTGTCTTCTACACTACAAAGTCAAAAGCCAGAGCACGATTTTGTATTTAATTAACAAAGGCCGTCTGACTTAGGCGGATAATTGTAGATGAATATCACGGCTACATCCCAAAACCTGAGGGGAACTTGGATCGCCGCGGGTGAGTCCCTAGCAAAAGCTTTTGGCCAGAAGAGCAACTACAAAAGGGAAAGTAGTGGGTTGTGATTTGCCACACTTTTCATCAAAGACAAAATCGATATACGCTCAGCGCCATTGTCAATACCAGGAAAAAGAAGAAGAAGAAGAAAAGGAAAAAAAGAAAAGAAGAAGAGGTAAACATCAGCACTGACGAGCGTGAAGAAACTTGAGTAGAACTAACTCTCGTCACTTCATTTTCTCAGGTAGTTTCTAAACAAGGAAGTTAAGGCACTCACGGAGACCGAGAGAGGCAGAATAACCAGTTGCCTTATTTTGCTGCAAGACGCTTAAGCAATTCTAAAGAAATGATAGCAAAAGTTAGACAAAGGGCAGTAAGCAGAGGCTACAAGTAATCAGCTGCATGTTATCACAAAAACTTGGGGTAGTGGGTAGTTATAGTCCGCACGGCAGGACATGGGAACAGTAACCGTCCTTAAATACAGGTGGGGTTACGTTAAATTCCAGTTATGGCCAAGGTAAAATTAGTTAGGGTTAATGTATTATTTATGTTATGATTAAGGTTAGGGTTAGCGAGAGGGCTAGGACATGGAAATAAACATTTATTCTGAAATTTGGCGCACGGTCATCGGGGTTACGGGGGTGCAATGTTATTCCTGTGGCCTGTTGACGGAAGCCATATAAGTAATTCCACACAAAAGTCGAAATAAATGAGAAGATAAGGCAGGATAGGGTGGCGTAATGACCCCGTTCGCCGCCTTTGAGTAAACTTGCAATAAAGAAGCGAAGGCAACAAACCGGGTTCTGTGAACTGTCATTTGCCGTCTTTCGGAGTAGAGCGTTGGAGAGGGCATTTACAGCAACCGGAAGAGCGTGCAGAGATTCACCCATAAAGTAGCCAATGGTCTCAATGGCGTCAGTGCTTTGTTGCACAACCAGTCCGACGATATACTGGGTGATGTACTTGTGTAGGCTGGTCATACTCGCGTTCAAAACGCCTTCCTAAAAAAAGGAACACAAACTTCAATGTTTTCCTTCAATATAAACAATCCAACGCACTTGAAGTCATCACGGTGCGCTAAAAGACGTAGCTTATAAGGTTGCTAACTGATGAGATAACTCGGACCTCGCAGGCAGCCTCGAATGGGCTTGTGTGGATTGACCGACTGGTGGAATGAAAATCAAGCTTTAATGGTTCTTTCTTAATGTCGCCTCTATGTCGGTACCGTTCCTTGAGATCCGAGTCAGGTGTGCTCAGCGGGAAAGTACCAGGATCCGACGAAATCCTCCCACAACTCACCAAAATATTGCGGATGTAGCGCCAAGGATGAGTTCCTCAAGATTTCAAAGACGCGACTATCGTCAAACTCTACAAGCGGAAGGGGAAAGGGAAACTCTCTGATAACCACAAAGGCATCTCGCTGTTCAACATAGCTTGGAAGGTCTTCACCCGCATCCTTCTTAATCGTCTGAACGACCACCTAGAGCAGACTACTGCCGGAAAGCAAATGCGGCTTCCGATGACACAGTGGAACAATCGACATGATATTAGCCACTTGCCAGCTACAAGCGCAGTGCCAGGAGATGTAAACCCACCTATACACTACTTTTTGGATCTAACGAAAGCCTTCGGCGCGCTGAATCGCGACAGATTGTGCAAAATCATGCATAAATTCGCCTGCCATGAGCGGTTCACGCGCATGCTACGTCAGGTTCACGACCGGATGATGGCGCGCGCGTCACAAACAACGGGACGGTATCCGAAGAATTCGCAGTGGCCAACGGAGTGAAGCAGGGCTGCGTACTGGCCCCCACCCTCTTCAGTCTCATGTCCTCTGATGGAAGCCTCCCGTGATGAGCAGTCGGGGATCCGTAATGCTTACAGAATTGACGGGCACCTTCTCAACAGTCGGCGTATGCAGGATCTAACGCGAGTGTCTACGACTACAGTCCGCGACTGGCTCTTCGAGGACGACTACACCCTTAACATCGTGACGGAGGACATGCAAAGAAGCACGGACCTCTTCGCCACAGGCTGCGCCAATTTTGCATACACAATTAGTACAGCCAAAACGTTTGCCATGCTCCAACCGCCACCCAGTGCGGAATACAATGCTCCCCAAATCAATGTAAACGGCGCTCAACTCAAAATGTGGAAACCTTTGCTTATCTGGGAAGCACATTGTCACGCAACATGAGAATCGACGACGAGGTTGTTCAAAGGAACTCCAAAGCAAGCCAGGCCTTTGACCGAATGCAGGCCTCAGAGTGGAATCGTCACTATATTCATTTCCACACCAAACTAAAGATGTACAAGGCCTTCGTCTTGACGATACTCCTGTAAGGAGCGGAGACCTGGGCCGTCTACTCGAACAAAGCCAGTAAGCTGAATCACTTCCATCTCAGCTGCCTTGGCATAATGCTGAAGATGAGATGGCAACACAGGATTCCGGGAAAGAAAGACCTAGAGCGAACCGGAATCCTCAGCAATCATGCCATGCTGAGGTAAATGCAACTGCGATGCAGCAGCCGCCACCTAGTTAGAATGGACGAAGAGCGACTACGCAAACGACTTTTCTAAGGATATTTCGCTACGCAGACAGGGAGGACAACAACAACGATACAAGGAGACTTTGAAGAACTCCCTGAAACAACTCCCGAAGACCTGGGAGGACCTCGCCCAGGATAGACAGACATGGAGAAGATCCGTGGACTGGTGCGGCAATCTATGAGGCCAACCGCTGCTAAGACGAAAAGGGTGGTTCACAAGTCACAAGCGTCCCGGATCAACACCGTCAATGCTCAAAAATTGCCAACGTGCCCAGGCCGCCAACGCATATTTTGCACGCGAATCGTCCTGGTAGGACATCTTCGAACTCAACGCAACAACTATCCCACAACATCAACTTCTGCCACACCTGCCTCAGGCCCAACGACGACGACCGCCACAACCACTGATGATCACTCCATCAATGCCCCGCCGCCCATGATCACTGACACCTTCCTCGCTCCTCCTACCCTTGCGCCGATCGAGGCGATGAACACCACTTGTCCAACTCCCGCCACCTCAGGGGCCATCTCCGACTGCATGCCACCTGCTACCTCCACCGCCACCCCCAGTACCAGCGATGGAGAATCAGTACTAACCTGCCTTCATTGCGATCGCACATTACCCTCACACATCGACCTGACCGGTCCAACTCCGTTGGATCCGAGCCAGATGTAGCAGAACGCTCAGGGGACGGCTCAGGCCGCGCCAGCCACCTGCGCCCTCTTCCACCTCCGGTCTTCTTGACTCTGTCTTGACACCAAGCTGAGGTGGGGGAGGAGGAGAGTGGGCAATAGTTGCAGTGCAAGGTTACTATCACTTTAAACTAGTACACGCACAAGTCACCCTCCCTGCACACCCTTCTCTGGAGCATATGGTGGACATCGGCGGACTACGAAGGTCGAACTATCGTGGCCGCCACGCCTAGGGGCGGTTCCGGTCACACCAGCAACCTGCACCATCTTCGCCACAGGTCTTCTAAAATCGTTCATAACGCCGGGCCCAGGTGGGGGAAGGGCAAAATATTGCGGTATGTGCAGCGCAAGTCAAGTGTCACTAATTCACGCGCAGGTCCTCGTCCGTGTGCCCACCCTTGCGTCGTGCGACGGTGAACCTCTTCAGAATCGATGATCAAACTGTCCTATTCTTGCAACCCGTTTTTGAGGCCTCCGTCTGGCATTATCAATCTGACCAGTAAACTGAGAAGAGCGTGTTGAAAATTACGGGCTAACAGATATAGGTCAGATGAGATAAAGACGCAAGTTTCTAAGCCAAGAGCCTTTGTTTTAAAGGTAGGCTTTACTGCATTATATACTAAAATTCAGCGCACTTTATGCAAGCAGATCAGTTAAGTATCATATGCATATGGTGCAAATGTCATGACTGCCAACTTACCGTATTATCCCTACGAAGAATTATGACCAAAGTTTAATGGAATTACTAAGGTCAGCGGTATGGCGTTAAAAAAACTTCTTAGAGGAGACGAAATATGAGTAGGGATGGCTTACAGGCCCCATCCCCTCTCCTGTGGCAGGAAATGAGAACAAGAATGGCTCGTGATACAAGTGGCTTTGCGCAAAATTCTAGGTAAATTACGATTAAGGGTAAGGTTAGGGATAGGATGCGGGAACATTTGCCCTACCTGAAATTTAGCGCAAAGTCATCTCTATTATGTGAGATTGTGCACCCCTATTACCGTGTGCTGCACAGGAAGAGACATACAGTTGATGACCTGACTCATGCAATGTGCCATCTAAATTTGAGTGAGTAGTCTAGCGTACAGTTGGTCTTGCTATTTTGGTTCTCTGAGTGGATTTGATGCTCAGAAAGCCCTTTTCTAAAGAAGAGAACCAGGCGGGATTTGGGCGAAATCGGAGGCTGTCATATATCCAAGAAATTTTCTATGCTATTTAATATAACTAAGAAAAACCTATCGCTTGTGTTGAGATAGAAAAGAACATTAATATAAGCGAGAAGGGTTTCAAATAAATGCGTTCTGTAACCGAAAAATATGATCTTAATCCAATGCAAATCCGAAGAAGGCAAGTGTCAGGAATGACATTGTTTTCCAGACACAAGAAATGAATTCAGCTTTAAAAATTATGCTTCGCAAATTTCTGATGTTTTACTACTAAAGGTAGCAATAAATTTGTTTACCAGTATTTTATTTTACTACCACGAAAAGTGGGTCGTAAACAAATACGTACAAGAAACTCTGCAGATGGACGCCTAGAACAACTTATGTTAAAATGGAAGCATGCGATAACATACGTTTTGTATAATATGGATCCTGCTAATCCGGGATTTAGGAACACAATGGGCAGAAGATAAGCATTTTTTGTAAAGTCTTTGTTTACATTCGGCCACTCTTTTGTGCATTTGCAATCTTTGAACGGGTCAGTTAAGCAAACAACTATAGCGAAAAACCCTCCAAGATCAAGCAAAAGGTGTTTTTCTCTTTCAGCAAAAATGTATCGCTTATTTCTAGGGAAGTAAAAAAACTGTCGAAATTCCACATTTTTCCACAGAAAAAGGTAAAGTGCGAATATACTCGTCAGCATAATATCTAATTAAAGCGCTTTTAAATGGCATACCTTTTATAGAAAGTTTTTAAATGGATCTTAGGCGTATTAATTGCCAACTTTGGTTTTAAACATTCCTTTTTGGGTGAATCAACAAATATGACACAAACGGTCACCTGTATTAGAAAGCAGATCAAAAAATGTACTACTTTTGTAAATACTTTTAAGAAAGATCTTATTCTGAAGGTTTTGACAAACATATAGAACGGAATCTAAATTTATGGCCAATCACTTGTAAACCCTCAAAATCGTGAAGTAATCATCCGCATTTCAAGGACCATCAGACTAATTGTAATCCAATATTTGGCGAAAGGAAAGTTTACGATTTCAAATGAAAATGCTACCTAAATTTATTAGTCATAGTTACAGCGATTTAGCACGTTTTTGGAATATACCACCTTTTTTTAAAAAGTTCATATTTCTAAAGGAAGTAATATTGTTTTTAATATTTCCTTAAAGTTTTAAATTCGCATAGGGTCGTTCATTATTATTTCAAAGCTTTCAAACATGCATGGGTACCGGTTTGCGAATGATTATCGATCATTCAAAAATTTCGGCACTTTACACTGGTTACACAGGTTACACTGTATAAGTAATTCCGACCGATGAATTTGTCGTACTAACCTCAAACATGGACGGACTCGCAAGCCTACGGGTGGTGATCTGACTGGGTACAAATTGACTTTCATATGCCGTCACCAGAGTCCTCGCGTCAGGACTAGATGCAGTTGCCGTGGTGACGACCAAACCAGTGCCGAATGGCTTGAGAGAGAGGGCTAATGCGGGCAGGGCATCAGAGGCGTTGTTGGCAAACTCGCGGTAGAGGAGATGAGCCACCAGAGTGCAGATACAAGGGATGAGGAGTTGGGAGAAGGTGAGAAGGGGGTGCCGCTTGCTGTACGTAAACCGCTTCCCCAAGAGGGCAAAGAGTTGAGAGCAGTAGAGGGCAATACCGGTGGCGCTACGTACCTCAATTGGATCTAGATCAATAAGCGGCCCAGCTGAAAACGGTAAAAGTTAGGGGCTGCGTGTGAGGCGGGAGTCCGCATCGATAGGACACAGAGCTGAAATACTGTGAGCGCAGAGTCCACTTAAAATATTGGTTTGCGCGCGTATGTGTCCATCCCACCCGCCCGCCCGCCTCCCCTAAACGGGCTGCGTAAATTGTAAATTGATGTTTTTGTATACGAAGTCCGCCCTTACAAAAAATCCAGCCTTGAAAAAAACAGTCTTATTAATTCCAGCTTACCACAAGCTGTCCATCGAAATGATTTTTGCGAAAACAGCAGAACAAAAAAACAAGGCAGGCAGTATTTTTACGAAGCACTCAAATGCCGCTTTCATCAGTTTGAATCAATTCAGTAGTCTTAGAACGTACTATGGTGGACCCAGTAAGGTGAACCCAGCCGTGCGAGTTTCATCCACCTTATTATATTAATCACTCGTTACAGTTCTCCCCATCAATGGTTCATAAAGACCCCTACTCCCACCAGTATGCTTAATGCCAACCAACCTTGTGTGATTAAGTTGCAGAAATGTTGTGTTACGGTATGCAGGACTTTAGAGAGTGGCCTAACGAGACGCTTAACCATACAGACAGTTATACGGACATATAACGTTAGTTTGTGGCATTTATCTTACATGTATATATCCACTCGCGGGTTAAAGACAGACGAGGCGCACCCTGCCAGGAATACGCACAAAGTTGGTTTAACAAGTACGTTATGGTAATTAGGCGCTCACCGATCGGTTACAGGACTCACTCGTCCCGTTGTGCCTTGGGGCTAACTCTCAAGCCCCGCCAGCAGCCGTAAGGCAGCTAAGTATATAGGCAGAATAACATAACCGACAAAGACAAGGGAGATTGGAATTGCCATTTCTGGCTTATTAGCCGTCATCAGCCAGTCATACCCAATCCCAAGTGTGACACACCTGGTATTCGAACCCGCGACCTTTGGTAATTGAGTCAAACGCTCTACCATTGAGCCACGGGCTCGTTGTTTTGTCGGTTGCGATCGGGAATATGATGAAAGTGTGCGGCTCACCGATCAGCTTAAGGAACATGTATGTTCCGTTGTGCCCTGGAGCTCACCTTAGAGCCCTCGCAGGCGGTCGCATTGCGACGTGTAGCATATGATAGAGTGGAACCGACAAAGACAAGGGAGACCGGAATGGCCATTTCTGGCTTATTAGCCGTCATCAGCCAGTCATACCCAATCCCAAGTGTGGCACACCTGGGATTCGAACCCGCGACCTTTGGTATTTGATTCGAGCGCTCTACCAGTGAGCCACGGGCTCGTTGTTTTGTCAGTTGTGATCGGGAAGATGATGATAGTGTGGGGCACACCGATCCGCTTAAGGAACATGTATGTTCCGTTGTGCCCTGGAGCTCAGACTAGAGCCCTCGCAGGCGGTCGCATAGCGAAGTGTAGCATATGATGAAATGGAACCGAATCCCAGGTGTGCCACACTTGGGATTGGGTATGACTGGCTGATGACGGCTAATACGCCAGAAATGGCCATTCCGGTCTCCCTTGTCTTCGTCGGTTCCGTTTCATCATATGATACACGTCGCTATGCGATCGCCTGCGAGGGCTCTAGTCTGAGCTCCAGGGCACAACGGAACATGCATGTTCCTTAAGCAGATCGGTGAGAAAATATATATAGTAGGTGTGCGGCCTCGGAATTATAATACCCCCAGGATTTTTACTAGTTCATTTTATACCGCGCGGTCATTACATAAGGTTTCCACGCTTTTGCGCGTGGTCATGTGCAGCATTTTGTCATTTCTGATCGTCCCACTCCAAGCAGTCCCCGAATCTATCCTGCCACAATCTCAGACGGATGTGTTTATAAGCCAGTTTAACAGGGAAATAATTTTAAAAAGCACTTTAAAAGCTGAGACGGACGTAGAGGATTACAATTAGAGGCGAAAATGTTTCAAACAAGGGATACTTACGTGAAGATGTACAAGATCGAGATTCGATGGAATCTAAAGCAGAAAAGGAGGATGATATTACCATGAGAAAGTCTACGGAATGGTACGCTCCACTGCAAAGGTACAAAGTCAATATTCCTCAAATTCATACCAAATCAGTTTATTGACACAGTGGCGCAAATGGACAGTTTTTTGTTGTTATGGGATGATTCGAAACCAAACACGAGGAATAATAATGATAATAACAATAATAATAAGAAGAAGAGGAGGAGGGGGAGGAGAAGGAGGAGGGAGAGATGGTCTGCATTTCCAAGGATCGTACCACGAAATTGAAACAGAAGTAGTCCCACGCCTGCCCAAAAGATTGCTCATTCTTCCACAATTTCGCATGTTGTGAATGTCAAGTTGAACTTAAGATGCGAACACGGTGATTCCGTGGAGTGCCGATGCGGGATAGTTTGGTGAAACGAGCGAATTTACGTAAAGAATGTGTGGCCAAGAGAAAACCGCTTTGGAACCAGTGACTTAAATGCTATAGAGCATTTGTCAAATCCTAATTACCCACTGGGTGTTTGTGGATGTGGCGGAAACCAAATCAATAATGGAGTTTTGTCAGACGACGCAGCGGTGGAAACGACAGCAGGCAGGCAGGGTTCCTGTAAATTGAGTGGTTGAATGTGGTGATTGATGGTGGTAAGTTTGAAGTACTGGTATTTTCTAACACGTCGACATACACTCAGTGCAGTTGCCATCGATCCGGTACCACTGCCTACCTGGAGGCGTCAAAGAAGAGTTTTACTCGAAATCTGGCTCAACACCGCTCGTAAAGACGCGGAATTGGTCCTTGGACCTTTAGTATTCGGTCTCCGTAGCTAGAGCTTTCAGGATCCGCCGCCATTGATTGTCAGGTATGGAGAGATGCAAGCCGCGACATCAGTGATGCCAGCTAGACCAGGCATGAATACAGCTGAAGCAAATACAAGTAAGCACAAGACGTCGACGGTCACAAAGGCGAGGAGAGCATTGCGGACTGTGGTGCGGTGAATAATTTAGCAATATTAGCAGGTTCCGGCGACTATCATTAGATAACCAGTGATTTGGTATGAGGGAAGTGACTTATTTCTCATTTCATGATGGTTCTGTGATGCAATAGAGACGATGCTACCCCGTAACCACGTGCTCCACCATCCGAAAATGTTTGCATTTCCCGCGCATAACAGCATCAGGGCGAGGAACCTGCATCTGCAAGTCCCGAATGGTGCCAAAGAGTATTTGTTTAGGCCTGAAGAGGAACAAGCCCCCCCCTGGTTTGGTCTCCCCATCCACTGCTAAGCGTGACTTGGCCCTGGTTTTAGAGCTTAAGATGCATCGAATAGCCTTGCAAATAGCTCGAAAGCCCAAAAATGGTTCCGGTGGCTGATCAGTCTCCATCGACCTTGATGGCAAGATGGAATAGAAACAGGTAGTTCTGCCTTGAAACTTCGACCTTGAGCACGCGCAGGCAATCCCATTCCAACCAGAAATTAATAACCGAGAATCACTGCATGCGAAGACAAAGGGAACTGGAAGAGTCGTTTCTGCTGTTGTCAGTTCGAAGCAGAAGGCCCCTGCTCCATTTCCTCAAGCAGATTCAATCAGTGAAAGCAACCTATGAGGAGGTATCCCAAAAAACGAGAGTTACTTTCTGTTGACAAGTACGTTTGTAATGCTACACTCTCCCGTCATGAACGTTTACTAGGCACTCTTCCTGCTCAGTTGGCCAAGAAGCGTTCATGAGAAACCATCGCAGCGGACAGAGTGATCAGTTTATTAAACCCAATCCCACCGCTCTCGGCGATTTTGTGATGCCAAACCTTAACAAGCAAGTCTTCCATGATGGTTTGTTTTTTAGACGTCAAAGGAGACTTCCAAGCTGAATTTGTTCCAGAGGACACCTAAGTGAACTATCTGCCAGTGTTGAAGCGATTGCGTGAAACAGTAAAGAAAAAGCAACCTGAATTGTGACGATTGGGGACTGGCTGCTCAGCATCACAATGAGCCTGCCCACATAGTGTTTAAAATCAACTAGTTTTTTTTTTCGAAACACGGAATGACAACCATTCATCACCCCTTGCTTGCCTCGGCGACTTGCTCTGATTCTCAAGAATGAAGAAACCTCTAAAAGGAAGGCGTTCTGAGAACGCAGAAAGTAAGAACGAATCGCTGGAGGCACTTGACAGCATTAGTTCAGAAGAACGTCAAAACATGTTTTGAACAGTGAAAAAACCGTTTGGACGAGCGCATAACACCTATTAGACAGCATCTTGAAAGTGATTAATGTTTTTAAGATGTTATCATGAATGTAAAGAAAAGGCCAAAGATGCATCGTTCTCGCTTTTTGGGTACTCCTTAGTAGGGCAAAAATAGTCCTGAGAACAGTTCCCAGTGAGGTTGAAACGACGTCAGGACACTTATTTGGGTATACTACGGGAAGTCAAAATACAAACATATCAACAAAACCTTTACAAAGAAATACTGGCTCCAGATCGGGTGTGCTATTTTTATGAGTGTCAATTTTTCTTAGTGTTCACAAAAAAGGCTTCGATCATAAAATATACGGATTACTGCAGATGCCTGGCCTTGAACACCAAATGTGCATCTGCCACATGCATGCATTAGGCTTCTTGCAAAAATAGTCGTCAATTAGACACTTCTTAAGCTTTAGTGCATTCAAAATGGTAGACACATGTAATTACTACGTTGTCCTTTTTGTGATAAAAGATTCGAAAACGACAAGTCGAGCACAAGTGATGGATTAACTGTCCGGTCGCATAGTAGACCCTCCAGGGCTGATAAGCGGCCAATTAAAATCACGCTTAAGAGCGAAGGGCATAGATCCTATAATAATCGAATGATACATCAGCAAAGAAAAGTATATCAGGAGCAGAAGCACTCACGACTAGTTGACGGAAAGGATCCGCGCAGTCGGTTAGGTGGAAGGGAGAGATTGTTGTCCTTCGAGATCAGAGTTACTGTAGATGGTCCGATATCAGACACTCTATGATGCCAAAGAGGATGATAGTAGAAATGGCTACACGGGTACCTCAGTAGCTTAATAGCAAACTAAGCTTACCTCAAGAAGACGTCCTCCATTGTCGTCACGGAGAGGCCAAAACTGGCAATTCCAAGGGAAAGAGCCTTCTTTTCCAGCAGGCCCAGAAGATTCGGAAAGCCGGGAACAGATTCCAGTGGAAGAAGGATCTTCAATTCATTTCCATCGTGCGACTGCACTACAGCTTGAAAAATGTGCTGTTTGATAAAGGCGACAACGTCCTCCACAGTAGACACTGGCAGGAGCATGAGGGTTAAGCAGTACCCAGTTCCTGGAGGAGACAAAAAGCGCATAATAACACCTACTACACTATTTGTAAGTAAGTTGTTTTAATAAATGAACAGGCACCGTATATGGACTTCAGGAAAAGGGGTGAGCCGAGACATCGCAGCTTGCCCCCGGACAGGATGGCAATCCGATCTCCCAGATATTCCGCCTCATCCATATAGTGTGTGGTTACCAAGATTGTTCTGAAGGGGCGTTCACGTTGAAGTATGTCCCAAATTTGCCGACGAGCAGCCGGGTCTAGACCAGAAGTTGGTTCGTCCAAAATGAGAACCTGCAGGAGCAGAAATGAGCAAAACTCCTGAGAAGGAAAGAACAACGAGAGAATTAGTAAAACCTACAGCCAAAGCTTATAGGAAATCTACCTTCGAGTTAGCGATGAGTGCCAGGCCGAGGGACAGACGGCGCTTTGTACCACCTGACAGAGTCCAGGCTCGTCGATTGCGTTTCCCCTTAAGGCGAACTTTAGACAGAGTGGCCGCCACCTGAGCATCCAATTCACTTTTCGGACAACCTTTTAACTGGAAGAGAGAAAGGAAGGTGTAAAAATGATATGAAGGAAATTTTGGAGTACTTTTTAAAACAGGAAAGATAGCATAACATGTCAGCTTAATATCTGCTAGAAGGGTCATGTGGAGACTAAAAATGTCCCGCAGGACCGATCTCAAGGAGTCATAACTTACGCGGGCAAACAATCGGAGATGCTCGGCGACAGTGAGATCATCAAAGAAGAGGTCATGTTGGGGGCAATACCCAATGGTTTGCCTAACAGACTCCACATCAGTTAAAATGTTGAAGCCACCAATATAGGCAGTACCCGTAGTTGGCGGAAGCAGCCCTAGGTTTCAGAAGGAATATGAATTGTTAATATTTGACAGAATGATCAGAAGTCCTCAAGTGTTCATTTGCACACTGTAAATCACAGAAAACTCACCCGTGAGTATGGACATAAGGGTTGTCTTGCCAGCTCCGTTGTGGCCAAGTAGTACGGTGATTTGTCCTTCGTATATTCCCATTGTAACATTTGTCAGAGCTGGCGGACCAGACAAAGCATTATTGTACGACTGCATAAGAGAAGCAAAGGAAAAATCATGTAATCGTGTAACCATATCCTACGCTGCAAAGTATTAGATACGGGAACACAGACAAGTTCCAATAATATAGAGCACGCCTCACATGTATCAACGGGGGCAGGATATGCGGGATCTCTAACCCCGTCATACTACTACTACTACTACTACTACTACTACTACTACTACTACTACTACTACTACTACTACTACTACTACTACTACTACTACTACTACTACTACTACTACTACTACTACTACTACTACTACTACTACTACTACTACTACTACTACTACTACTACTACTACTACTACTACTACTACTACTACTACTACTACTACTACTACTACTACGACTATTACCACTAATACTACTAATGTTAATACTAGTAAGACTATTACTAATACTACTAATCTGATTGTTGCGGTTGCTGCTACCACCACTAATTTTAACAGCACTAGTACTACTACTAATGCTGCCACTGGCAGTACTACTAGTGCTACCTGAAACGTTATTGAGAATGTTATCAACACCAGAAAAAGCAGATCACACCCTTCAGCCACGTTCAGAATATCTTAATAAAGTGCAGTAACCTCCAGTAGAGACGTGACTTAGCTGACAATTCAATAATTAATCGACACGTGCGCAGTAGTGAATCTGTCAACTGCTAGTGCTAATCCGTACCTGGCTTTCGAGCTCCTTTGCCAGGCGTGGCACGCACAGTTTGAATTAGTTTTTATCGTTGGTTTACTTAAGATCGGGTCGGTTTCTTCCGGAATTTTACCGGTCAAAAAAGTCACGAGGGCTCGAATTTTTCGTTTTCATTTCATATCAAATTATCTGTTCTCTTTTAATACACTTATCCCTGTAATGAGGTGCTATTAGCATCAAATTAGAGTGCGAGTCTAGGTAACAGAAACATACTGCTAAGTATGGTGGGAGGAAGCGGGGGGCAGAAAACTATCTGCAAAGCAGCGAAAAGAATAGACAGGATCACGTCGAACATTCAGGTGGCTCGCAAAAAAGTATGAAAACAGTACAGTTATAATGCGCAAAAACTATAGCCATCCGGAAGTTCTGGCTGGCGCGTGATGTCGGAATGAAGGAACACCACGTGGGCAGCATGCGTAGGCGGGGGCGATTGTATAGTCAGTCACTACGCACAAAGTCCATCTTCACTCAACTTTACTCGAACCTAACACAGATACATTATGGTACAGAGAGGAGAGCAAGGTCAATGCTTAGCAAGCGTCCTCCCATAGCAACAAAAGAATATCCAAGTTACCTCTACCATCCCAGACAGTGGTGGTCTGCCTTAACTTCGATGAATCAACCATCGATTCCTCAACCCGCCCGAATCATAGTTTGATCACTCGGATTACAAGCGGATGGATGCTCATGAGGTCGCGTTAAGGCGGAACCACCGCAACATGGCCTTCAGTTTCGAGCCGTTTTGCCGCTTGGAAACCTTCCGAGTCACGATCTTTGAGGCACCTTTGTATCTGTTGGAATTAGTACACTGCGAGAACGGTCTGCAAAATCTCCAGCTCTCTGTCTCTCTCTTTCCTACCCTTTCCTTCATGAAGAGAGGAAGGATGCGTTTGACGCTCTAGTGATGCACTCAGTCACCAGGACTGGCCAGGCGTTTCGCCTACAGCTCTCGTGTGACACGTACGTATCTGGACCTCGGTGAAGTCTAACGCAGCAGAACTGTCCGGTTAGCGGGCCAGACATGGATACAGCCAGGTTGTCAGTTATATCCCTGGGCGGTAAGAGCACCTCAAATCTGGTGATTTGACATGGACAATGCAGGGGGGCCCAGTAGCGTTATCCATGACCGGGGTCAAGTAGAGTAGGCCTCTAGCACCGCCAGCAACTTGAACCTATCTCAGATTCGGTGTCTACGCGAGATGAAGGCCTATGCACATGATAAACTCATGCCTTCTTCAAATTTATTGTATTTCGTTAAGCTAACCAACAACTGCTTACGGGTGGAGGGGAGCGAGAGATAAATGGAGCCACAAAGCGTCGAAGACGCAACAAATCACGTGGAGTGGCAAGGGATGCACCCAATAAAAAGCCGAATGAGTGTGCACCCGGGGAGGGGGGGTTGCGGGTGCACACCTACTTGCCTTGCTCAGGGTGTGGATACTAATGCCTGCACTTAAGCCGATGGGTGGCTCCTCGAAGGAGATTGAATGCATGCCACCATCTGCTGTAGGGCATGGTTGAGGGGAAAGCTGAGGCTTCAAGTGGGTGGAGTCACGCAGGGGATCAACGAGGCGGTCAGTAACACCGTCAGCAGAGACCGGAACCCCGGGCCGGTAGCGCAGGATAACCTGAGGTGGATAGAATGCAAGCAAACGTTATGATGACGAAGGAGTAGACTTTCGTGCAATTTGAGCATTCGTTGCGCAGCAGACAAAATATGCTTATCAGATAGGGACGCTAAAATCACAGAGGAGCCGAAAACCTCGCAGTTGCTTCATGTAGCGGTGGAGAGTCATAGGACGCGTCCCGTCTTTTAGCTATCATATATGTTGAACGAACAGGCATCCTCAGCATCTACGCCCAAGTGAAACAACTGCAACTACGCTGGAGCGGCCACTTTGTGAAAATGGAGGACGAAATGACTGCTCTACAGATAGGGTGCCCCGGATTCTCGTCGACAAGGGGATCAAGTACGACGCTCCAAGGACACTCTGAAGACTTTCTTGAAGCAACTGCAGATCAACTGCGAAACTGGGATGACCACGCGCGGAACCGACCGACCTGGAGGAAGACAGTGAATAGAGGAGCAGCAAGCTATGAAGCCAACCGGATAACCGCCGCCAAGGCCAAAAGGGCGGCACGAAAGGCACCAGCGCCCCGGATCAACACCGTGAATGCCCAAACACTGCCAAAATGCCCGCGCTAGCAACGCACCTTCCGCGCGCGAATCGGCCTGGTCGGACATCTTCGAACGCAATGCAAAAACAATCTGAGAGCAACTTCTGCGTCAACTGCCAACCCTCCTTCGAATGCCCCCCCCCCCCAAAAAAAGTGGTCACCCCTGGCATCAATTCCACAACTCCCACCATCACAGCGACCACATTCCAATACTCATAACCTGTTACCACCACCACTCTCGTCACCACCACCAAAAGCGATAGGGGTTCGGTCCTAAAACTGTCCTTGTTGCGACCGCACCTTCACCTCACGCATCGGCCTGATCGTTCACTTGCGAATCCATCACACAGAGACTGGTAAACCCGTGCCTGGAGCACCAAACCACGGCAGAGATTGCTACCACCACAGCCCTAATGCATTCATTCACAGCATGGGCCTATTTGGTCACTTGCACATCCATGACAGCGGAATTCACCGCAAGGTCGACAACATCCACACCCAATGCACACCCTCCTCTATCGCCATTCTCACCGCCACTGCCAACCCCACCACCACGAACAACCCCCAGCCCCACTCGATTTCACCTGCCCACATTGCGCCCGCAAATTCACGCATCGACCTGGTCGTTCACCTGCGAATCCATCGCACACAGACTGGTAAACCAGTGGCTGGGGGTCCGACATGCATTCGTTGCGCCCGCCTCCACTGCCCTCACTGCACCCGCACTTTTACACGCCGCATGGGCCCATTAGGACACATGCATCACCACGATAACCTGTGGTTAACCATCGTAGGCTAAACCACATCAGCGTACACTACCTCCACCACTCCATATACAACACAATTATCATGTACCTGAGAATATCACGGTTTCCTAGAAATCGAGGTTTGGAAGGCTGCCAATCTGACACCTACACCAGCCCACGCCGTCGGCCCAGCGTTTGTTGTGCATTTTGTGGCTGACCAGTGGACTGTGAGTCAGACGGCGATGGCTCCTCTATATCCCCTGGTTTAGTGAATCCTGGTGTGTGCGTTATGGGGGCCAGGTCGTGCTGTGGCACTCGAAGACGGGTACACCGGCCCGTCAGTCAATGCGCCCACTCCCACATCAGACAATTGACCGGTTCAGACGGTGGTCTGATTGTGGGGGTGGGGGAGAGAGTGAGGTCGACGGTTCAGCGCATTTTCCTCCCTATAAACAATCTGACGCGCTTGAAACTATCACAGTGCGCTAAGAGCCATGGCTTGGAAGGTTGTCAACTGGAGGGATAAATCGGACCTCGTGGCCAGTTCAGTGCTTGCGTTCCTGCGCAATGGACGACTGACGGACTTAGAGTCAGGCTGCAATGACTCTTTCTTAATGTGGCCTTTATGGCACTCCCACTCAGTTGGGATCGGATTCGCCCCTCTATTATGTCGTTGTGTTCTTTTTTGGTGTTGGAACACACTGCGTTGGCCTGCGCCCTCTCCCATCTCTGGTCTTCTTGACTCTGTCTTGACACCGGGTTCAGGTGGTAGATGTAGCGCAAGTATACTCTCACTATAATCGAGCGCGAGTCACCGTCCTTGCACAGCATACGGTGGACATCGTCGAACACGACGGTCGATCTGATATAAATGTTGAACGACCATTATATGTATATATCTTGTGGTGAAATGCGCTCACCGATTAGGGTAAGGGACATGCTCGTTCCGTTGGCCCTTGGGTCTCGTTTGTATTCGTATAGCCAGATGTAATTGTACGGGAGGAGAACCGAAAAAGACTAGGGAAGGGGCCCGGCGGCCAGGGAGACTAGACACGCGGGGCGCTCACATGGAGATGACAAATTCAGCTTTTCATATTCTGCCTCCTAGATTTGTTTACGATCCGAAAGGCCTGTAAACGTGCAAAGTAGAGATGTACTCATGGGATCTCCACTCTCAAGTTTTGTTGCAGAGGCAGTTTGGCGAGGACTACATGCGTTAGTTGTTGCAACTCGCAGGCCAAGATTGTGGATTTGGTTGGTCGGAGACATCTTTGTTATTTGCAGGCTGGAAGTAGTCGCAGAATCCGACGGTATCTTCAATTCCATTGCCCCACCTAACTTTGCCCAAGTCAGAAGGTTCCATTTTCCACCAGTATCTCGCTGTAATGAGAACTGTTTACGACTGGACCACCGTCTTGATAAGGATTCGACTACACCGAATCAGAAGACAGGAAAACATTTGTATGTATCTGCGTTTTTGCGATGGCATGAGGTATTTTGAAGGTCGTCTCGTATAGGCTCTTCAAATATTCATCGTCAGGCCTGTAAAATCATATTGATCAGAGTACGGTAGCAAACGATACAAAAAACAAGGGTACTGAGGGCGGGTTGAAGGCAATCTAGAAATTTTAAATGGAGGGGATTACGATTTCGAGAGAGTATTCATGGAAAAAAGCAAAGATCGGTGTGGTCATTTCTAATCATATACGCCGCTGTCAACCAAGTATACCCCAGTTACAAACCACACATAGGCGAAGTTTGAACCCTGATTTAGTCGCTATTCGAATAAACTTCCTGCTGCGTGAGCCCCGGACTATCGCCCTTTTGACTGTGAATGGGAGTAATAAGAGTCATATGAGAGTGTCACTTACTGTTCAATCCTGAGGGCTACAAAAAATGGGTCCAAGGCAGAAATTGAACGCTTGGTTCCGTCTTGAAATCAGGATATTGGTGGATGTTACTCGCAGATTGCGGGCATACCATCATTAACCTGCGATTGCAACAAATTATATGCCCAAGTGTTTCTTATGCTGCGGCTGCTGGTGGGGCTCGGGAATGAGCCTAAAGGCAGAACGGGACGAGTGAGTTCCGTTAGCTATCGATGAGCGTTCATAAACAAATGCGTACAACTCCTTTGATAACTACAACCTGTCACTGGTGCACTTACTTCCCTTTTTTTAAAGCTCGTCTACGTCACGGAAATCAAAGAGTTATGGTGTTAGCTTCGTGAATGTTTACTGCCTCTGCATATAAGCCAGTCATCATTGCCTTGTTTATACACTGTATGGGCGTTTAATATGACTGGCATGTATGCAACATATCACGAATTACTACGGAGCCGTGTAACCCAGTGGGGTGATTGAAGTGGAAACAGTGGAGTTACCCGGAGGGGGAAGTACCAGGGTTTGGAGATGCCATACTTCCCCGGGAACACGTTGTCCACGTACCAGGCTGCGAACCCGTACACGATGATATCGACGAATAGGACTATCCAAATCATGTCCACTCGTAGCATGTCATCGGAGGAGACCTGTTTTGACAGGGAAGACCAATGCAGTCCAGCACCTGCGACGGAGGTAAAAAAAAGTGAGAGTGAGAATTTTAACCTAGATGACCGGTCGAGAAATTAAATGCCCCCACTCGTGCGAACTCTCTGTTCTCAGCAAAAACAGTAAACGGTGTTTCATTACGCTGCATTAGCAGCCGAAAGGATGAGCTAAGACACAAAGGAAGAGATTTACATGGCCCTGCTTAGCTTATTTATCGTCTTTAAGTGGTCATATTTGGACTTCATGTCAGGGAAGCCCCAAATTCAAACCCTGGCGGAGCACAGATATGGACCCACGTTTCATCAACTGATATTCGGAATAGTCGAAGTCACCTCCCTACCACCGTCCCCTGACAGTATGTACGGATTAGCGTAGTCAGGCATGGTTCTATGAATAGGGAGCTAGCTTGCAGACAAAACGAGTATAAATTAAATTAAATTAATTAAAGTTTGCTACTCATGTTTCGAGAGTCTAGGTTTTGAGGGCCGCGCAATTTCTGTGGGATACAATTTCCAGTAAGACCTGCAAAAGTGTAACTTCCTTGTCTGCGTCAGAGCATCCAGTTGTTAGTTGAAAAGGTGTGCCGATACAAAGTGAAGTAAAAAATCAGCTGACCCCCTGGCACGTGACAGCTGGCCATAACTCCGGTGTCCGCATTAAAGGCGGTGAAGTGTCTACATCCAGATGGCTGAAAAAAATTCAGTAAAGCCCTCCAAACGGAGAATGCATGTCTTGGTTTGAAACTGTGACTTAGAGCGCCCGGTGAGACACGGGAACAGGATCCTATCCTTTACTCTCGCGGTAATCTACCTGAGCTAGCGAAATAAGCCAGGAATCGCAAATATTTCCGTTCCTAACTCTAACCCTAACGCGAAACTCCGCAATAACCCTAGTCCTCAACCTTCCGCTAATCCAAATCTTAACATCAACCCTGGCCCCAACCTTGAAAACAAAACTAACCTCCCTGGAAATTAGTACAAGGCCCCCGAATGGACCGAAGGAGTTCTCATTTCTGTGTCTTGTCCAATGCCCTCCTACATGAGGATATATTGACCTACGAGATAGTTTACAGAAAAAGAAAATTCGAGATCAGTTTCCTGTGTAGTAAGCAAGGACAACAAGATCCACAGAGGAAACGGGATTGGGCGGAAGTTCGCTAGGAATTGAGGCAGAAAAACACACGCGACCATCAGGGGTTGGCGTAGAAAAAGCAGGTCAAAGAAGAGCTAGGCTAGAACAATACTTGAGGCTGCAAAAGACAGCTTACCCACGCCTTCAAAGTGGCCGATGAGGTAGCTCAGAAACCCAATGGCCATGTTTGGTAGAAGGCAGAAAGCGACCTTGGTGAGCAGGGCATAGCGCTCATAGTGAATGTTGATGAATTGGTAGGGACTGAAGGTCAGCATCAAGATTGCACAGGTAACCGCTGCCCCAGCGTGCGCTAGTACGTAAAAAAGCAACAGTGGAGGCGAGTACGATTCGGGAAAGCATGCAGTTGAAATTCCATGAAGGAACGGCCGTTTAGGCAACTTGAAACAAAAACTTTTGAGCGAATAATGAGTATAAGCAAGGGGACAGTTGCAGTGACTTCACTGATCCTCCTTAGAGTATATTTAATACCCCAGTAAATACCAACCGAACTTCTCAAGTGTGATTTCACTTCGAAAAAAATACTTAAACAGGCTTGTAATATTGATTATTGTGCAACATAATCCCAAGATATTTCAGTCAGGTCAGGAAGTCGGCTTTGAACGAGTTTCTGGTACGGATGCCTTGTATGGCCGTCTAAACAGGACACGGGAATAGGAACCGTTCCAGCCGCTTAAGTGGCCGTACGGTACGGAAAATATACCGGTGTCTTAACGTTAACACGATCCCTAACATAAAACTAAACTGTCACCTTAATATTAGCTCTAGATATAGTCTAAAACTAAATGCTACAGGTAACACGATAATAACTTTAACCTATAGCCTAATCGTGCCCGTAACTCCCACTCTGACCTTAAGCCTAACCCTAAACTTAACCCTAGCCCTCACCTTAATCCTAAACATAATTTCCTTGGAATTTAGTGCAAAGCCACGTGTACTGTGGACGCTTCCTTTTCCCAGGTTCTGTTTACGCAGCCATAAAAGACAGCTTTACCAAGCTTCTTTCCGATCGTCTGAAAAAAAACTACATTCCGTAAAAACTGACCATTTAAGTAGTATGAATTGATCTCATTGATTTTCAAATTCGTATAAATTCGAACGTATTTTATAGAAGACATGCATAATAATATTGTTTTTTTGTATTCAGTCTTCTTCGAATTTAATACTTGAAGAAAGTGTATCCTTTGTCTTTAAAAAGTTCCTAATTACGAAATCTTTTGAGATCGTGAAATGTCCATTTATAACTCATCGTTTCTGCGCATTTATTAATGTTGCTTATTAAGTATACAACAGGGTCTTCATCCATTGTAAAATGAAATAAGCACTATTTGACTTCTTCTTAATAGTCTTGAGAAATGTGTGATTTTCCTTAGATAGAATGTATACAGCATGCAGTTTGGAATCCTTGAATATAAGTGTAACGGCCAGTAGAGTACGAAATTATTCGGCAGTAGAAAAGATTTTTTAAACCGTAAGATACCCTTTCGTTGAGCAGAACATTTGAAGTGGGTGTCATTTGCTACCAAATGAGTAAAAGAACGAATACTTTGGGCATATTTTCGATAAAAACCTCAAAAGATAAATAAATAATTGTGTAATACTTATGTAGTTATTTTTACCGTCGAGGTATCCGGAAAGAAGCTCGCTCAACCTGATTAAGCTGCTTGATTATTAATATGACAACACTACTTAAATATTTTTTTCTTCCTAACAAAACACATTTGCGAATGTTGGTTAACATTTCGTTCTTCTTGACTTCAGTACCTAAACAGTTCCAGGCCTCTAGTCTCCCTATTTAGTATCAGCAGAGTGGAGCCTGTGTAAGCTCTTTATTGTTTTGAAATATTATAGTTTGCTAGAATTCAATCTTCTCGCCAAGTACTCTTCTGCTAACAATATGGATTTGGTATAGCTATTGCTTTACGCAACTGATTAAGCATAAAAATGGTGTTTAAATTTCGCAATGCGTCACCTAAAATTCCTGCACCCAAGTGTCCTTGCTACCACAAGTCACCTTTACGACTACTCCAATAGAGTTTAGGGTCTTTAAATTGCAAGCATCCTCCTCCCCCCCCCCCTAAATATGCTCATAGAGTGTACGTCATTCCTTTCAGCCTTTGTCACACAATGTGCTTAAATGTTAGCATAGACATGGGCCTAAGCGCTCCGGACCATCAAAAGATGCAAATGATCGTGGTTAAGACAGTAGAGTAGGACTTACGCGAGGAGAAGAGAGTAGAGAGAGCCATAATGAAGGCCAGTAAACCGAGAGAATAGAGGAAGATGGAACAAAATATTATGCTGGGGTCCGAAAGATTGAGCATACGACCACCAACGCCAAAGTCCACACACAGGGCTGCTGTAAGAATCGCCGAGGAAACGGCAAACATAAAGGCAAAAGTCACGAACCAGGAGACCCAGTAGGTCATTGAACTCGCGCCTAACATGTGCATTGTCTCCTGTGGGGCGAAAGGGAAACAGGGGCTTGATGAGAAGAGCAACAACAACAACAGGTATTTAAGTACTTCAGTCGAAAATGGCGCAGTCCCACTCGCTTTGGTGAGGTGACAGGGAAAGTACCGGACGGAAATGAAACAATCGGAAGGCCACTGCAATGATTTAGAAGTGGTAAGTATGAATCACGTAGTAAAATACGATAGGGCCGCGAGTGATTGACGGTAAGTGAGGTCTGGGTTAGTCAAGAATGGAAGTCAAACTCTTTGGGTCTCACAGAAAGACGAGGTCAGTTTTTACGGATTTTATCACCAGTCTCTAAGCTTCTAAGTACCAGCCGAAAAGGATAGAGTTCCAAGAGGAAGGCGTGCCTCGGAAATTTAACGAAAGCTATGAGACTCAGAACTTACCGCAGCAGTTTCTCTTACACAAGCAATGCCTACAGAGATATCTTCGCCCAGTGTCCACAAGTCGAGATCGGCTGACGCACGAACTAGTTCACCTATATGTGCAGTTCTTTACACTTCCTTTTGTAGTTTTTTGATGTTCCTTTTCCAAATTTTTGTCGGACTTCCACTGCATGTAACAAACAGGGAGTTCAAAGGTGCACACCTAAATTTCTCTCAAATAAACTGAACCATTTTTGGTCATGCGCGTCCCCCAGCTCGAATAGAACAGGTTTAAACGACCATTCTCGAGGTGAACTTCGTAAACTCTCCTCTGTCTCAATTGGCCGACTTTCTCCAAGAGCAAGGGAGCCTGTAACAAGCAATTTCTGATCAATTTAAAAACGTATAATATCTCGGAGGGAATACATGATAGGCTTGACATTTTTTAAGCATTTGGTTGAATATGCTTTTAGATTTGAAAGCATAAGTTCCTCCACAGTAGCGTTTTCAGAAACGGCCCAATATCTTATGTTTTAGGCCTCATTGTGGTCTAGAAACCTGTTACACATGCAGAACAAATTGCCGTTCCAAAATAGCATGTAAATTGACGGATATATGGAACACCACTACATTGCGCACCTTTTAAATGAAACGATAATCAAAAGTAACAGATACATATATTTTCAAACCAGTCCAAATTTTGATATCCTTAGTAGAAAAACGTATTTAAACGCCTAAAGACGGTGAAAAATACTGCTTAATCCTGATGTTTTCAAAATGCCATTGTAACAAGTAGCCAAAAATGTTTGAGTGGAAAAAGGGCCAAAAAAACAACCCGCACCTTGACTCTGCTGCACTTCTCCTCTAAAATCCGCCGGATTAGATAGACAGCAGGAAACAGAAAGCCCATAACAACCATGAGTGCTAGTTGTTGTTCCACAACCAGAGAGAACACGTCCTCCAGGTGAGCCGGATAAGGCATCCGTTTAAATTTATAGAGCGAAGCAAGAGGAGGGAAGGGTGACGCCGCGTTACCCGTGGATGACCCAGACCCCCACTGGGCGCTGAACACCTCGATGATAGCAATGTCCACCGTAGCCTGCACTGCCAAAAAACCGCTATCAAGGTATTCCGGTGGTCCCGCTGTAGGGTCCTCGCGAGATCGAGGTCCCAGAAGTGGAAAACGAGGATAGAGGAGACGCGTCTCCCAACTCCCAATGGAATGCATTCGAATGGAGTAGACAACAGGTTTGCCATGGAAATCACCCTGACAAGAGTGAAATATAACTCCGGCATAACTGGTCTTCTGTGTTTGCGGTCGGCTCAGAAATTCCACAAGAGCAGACTCCGTAGGAAATGCTTCAACAGAGAGGTTGTGACTGGAAGCTACATGGTTCATCACCTTGTCAGCAAACTGACAAGGCGGTGTGTACACGACATGCCAGCCCCATGGTGTTGGTGGGAAGGCGGCCACACTAAAGACAGACCAGGTAGTGTTGTTTTGGTTACGAGAGCGGGGTGTTTTAGCACGGACCGCCAACAGAGAGAGACAGATGAGCGCGGGCAATAGGACTATAAGAAGGCTGCTAAACCATCGGCGTCGAAGGATAAGCAGATTTTTCAAGCAGAGGATGTACAGTTTGCAACAGCAAGTCATGCTGTCGGGGAAAAAAGGACAGCAAGGCTGTGCTATGAGGACCAGTGACCTAGGAGACAAAAGAGTTTTAGTGAACAAACGAATTTTACAATCAAAACCAGTGGACATAAAGACAACAGGATGGAGAGGCTATGAAAAATTGGGACAAGTTTGCCACAGGTAAATTGAACGAAAAAAGAGGTCAAGAATATTTTATAACTAGTTAAAAAATAAAGAGAGTTCCGGCTGTTCTTGGTAGTCAGAAACAAATGGGGACGATAGAGGCAAAGGAGATGAGCGAGCGAGAGAGAGAAGGGTAAATCAAAAGGGGACAATATATGGCATCAACTGGTACGAGCACAAATAGTGAAAATTTTAATCTTGATGCAAAGGTCATAGAATACAGGAAATATGAATATCAAAACCTGTTGGGAACAAAGGAAGTTACCTCTAATCAACATCCAGACGCATACAACGTTCAAATTGCTTGCGTCAGTTCAATTAAAACAGGTGCCCAAAGGGAAATAAGTTCCCTACACTGTTAGAATTGCTGACGAATGTGCGACTGCAAAATGTTGGAGAAGGTGCGCGATGAGACCTAACGGTGACCAAGGCTGAGGGATAACATGTAAACCACTTAAGTACTTTGGAATAAAACCCAATTTGAGGTGAAAGTTAAAGAAAGTGACACTTTTCCAAAAGTAAAAAAATTTTAATAAACGGTTTCTAAAATATTGTAATGGAAAACATTGTTTCAGCATACTTTATCAGAGGACCTAAATTATAGCAAGCAGCCTGCATTTACAATGCGTTGCATCTAAAAAGTTTTTAAAGAGGTTGCCAGTTGACCCAGTAGACTTATCAAAAATAACGCGCATTACTTCGGGCTCACGCATAGAGCAGTGGCTGACCTAAAATTGTGCTCTTTGTAAATTGCTGACACTGTTTTTTTGCATTTTCTGGTAAAAAATGCTAAAATAAATCAGGAACCCCGAAAAAGGCCATGCAAACTAATATTAACATACATAACCCAAAGAACAGAGGGAGATTGCATGCCATGCAAATAAAATACTAGCTCTCGCACCTGACACTCCTGAAGGGCTAGGCAGAAGTATATTAGAGCCTATAGTTGAGAGGGCAAATCTTTGTGGAAAAGATCATCTTAGCTTTCTCTGCAACTGATACGCGTTAGACTGCCATTGTGTCCCTTTACGATGATGACTTATTGGATGATTTCAACAAAAAAACAAGTGGAAACGAAAATTGTGGCAGCGGCTTTAGCAGAGATATAAAGATAATATCATAGCAAAAGATGCACTCAAGGTATCCTTGGGCAAAGACTTCGCTCGCCAGAAATAAATCTTATTTGAGTCAAAATAATACGTCTGAGAAATCAAAAGCCAACCCATACCGGCCGCCTGGTAAATAAGGCAGTGGAGAAGAACTACTATCAACACAGATTTATCAGGACATAGGTTTGCATGCGATGACGGCATAAGCTTATCGAAAAGCGATTTACTTTAATCATATGAGTGTAAAAAACGATGTTATGGCAACTCAGACTATTGTCAGTTGAAAGGTATTTTGAGTCGCCCCTGGTATACAGGTTCCCCGTTAGTCTATCTGTGTACCTGCATGTACCTGCGGCGACTAATGAATCGCTTTTATGGAAAATTGGTTGCTAAATAAACCGGCTATCGGGTACGGTAAATGAGCACGCACACGCAATTAGATACCTTAATTTCTGACAAGTCGACTAACTAATAAAACACCGTAAAGCATGGTAATCGCACTATGCCTTGACGAATACAAAAAGACCAGTAAATAAATCTGCTTGCCACCGCTATTTTATGGTCAGAGGAGGCAACCTCCAACAAACAGTCCAGAGGCTGTTGGATACCCACCTGTACTAAAAATTTCCAAAGAAATTTCGTTAAAATGTCCGATTCAAGAATTACGATCAATGTTACGGCGTTCACGTGAACCAACAACCTCCACAACCCCGGTCTAGGGAGCAAATAGCATGCAAACTGAATTATCTAATCGGAAACGGATATTTGTTGTCGAATGCGGGACTGTTCGAAAGTGTATTGGACCTGGTACGCAAAGTCGAACAAAGTGCAGTCTTTATCAGCAGCGGGTGGATGTCTGATGATTATCAGAAGCCCGAATCCTTAACTTAGGCCAGCAATAAATCAAGACCTGCAGGTCAACCCCCAACTCACCTTGTAACATAACGGTCAGCAAATCCCCAATCAGACGGTGTAAAGATGGCTTTCTTTTAAAAAGCGAATCAAATGCTTAGTGGGAAGCAGTCAATGAGCGGCTGGTTTAGGTGCAGCTGAAAGTCCCTCTTGAGAATATCCCAGTCGTCTCAGTAAACGCACCGAGACGGGCTATCGATAAGCATGATGAAAAACCAACTTATAGTTGTAATAATTAGTTGAAAGACTCCTTCGCCGTTATATGCCGATTGTTGCCGCGGACGGGACCGGCCAAACTGAACCCGGCGACGCTATAGACGCTTTATTGGTCACTTTAGGCTTGATTCTTGGTGAGGAAATGGTGAGTGTTGAACTTTGCGTACCATAATGGACACGTTTTCACCAATATATACTTTCAACTATCATAAATAGCTACCTACCGAGAGTTTAAACGATGGCCATATGGTCAATCAGGCCGGTTACATCCCGGGCGGTTCATGGTTCCGGACCCGAGTTTAGGATAATAGATGGATTCATGCTGTCAAAAGTTACAACGCCTATTAGTTGGAAAAGGTTCTTGTTCGCAAGAATCAGAAATTTCAGCCCCCATCGACAAAAACATTTTCAAATGTCGCAAAGTAAAACTTCAGCACAGTTGCGGTCCAGAGAACAGAAGTCTGGTCTCGCTTTAAAGCCCAAGTCGAAGGACAGGGTAGTAGCAACAGTCATCACTGAAGCTATCAATCAGTGGGGCAGTTGAAAGAATCCTTGTTTCAATCCAGCAGCGTCGCAGATACTGAATCAGTCAATGGACCTTACAGTTGTCTGCTCAGACGGCTCGACTGAGTTCCCGCAACGATGACACCTTCAGCCGGAAAATAACTGCAAAGTCGGCTAGGGATGGCTGCAATAAATAATCGGTTTAAACAGCGACCTACATGGAGCAGGTTTTAAGCGTTTACAACACTTAAAAATAATTCCCTCTAAAATTTGTGTTCACTTTTTGATTGGCGGCATTACTGTTGGCACTTTGGCCAAGGTTGGGTGCTGGTATGGGCACTTTAAAGACCTTTCCCAGTTCGCTGATAAAAGCAACCACCTTATTCACGTCTATCCCGCCGAGTTTAGCACAAGACGTCTTGCGCAGGAAAATTGAGGAGTCATACGACGAAACCCAGAGTTCTCTCGAAATTGAACACCTTATGAAGCTGTTCGAATTTTGACAAGACCTACATAACCTTTGCCGGAGAAACCTATGAGCAGATCAAGTGAACTCTAATAGGCTCAGCAATCTCCGCTTCAGTGGAAGAATTGGTCCTATGAGAGCTGGAAAATGTCGCTTTCACCCAACAGCAACCTATCTTTTGGCGCCGTTAGGTAGACGAAACATGCTGCAGCATTTCCATGATCACCTTAACTCGATCTTCCCAGATATAAAACTCACGAAAGAAGAAGAAAGAGAACAGCAGCTCCTTTTCCTTGATGTACTCGTTAGGCAAAGTCCCAACGGCGAAATAGAAACGGCCATCTGCAGGAAAGCGACGAACACCACGCAGCTTCTCAATTTTCACAGCAACCATCCGGTGGCTCACAAACGAATCTGTGTTAGAACCCTGTTAAAATGCATCCAGAATCATTGTAGCAACCAGGGGGCGTATTTTCAATGCCCTGTTCAGCAAGGAAGTAACACCTATCCTGACGTTTTTCGGAATGAAGCCCAGGTACGGTTATTAAAAGAACCAGGGGCAACTATCATACAATGTGAAATCGGACCTAACGAAGCCGACTAGAGCAAGGGAATACAGCAAAAGTATCGAGAAAACCACGATCGTGTTTTAATCTTCCATGAATCTAAAAAAAGTATAAAATTGTAGTTTCGGGGATGCAGGGTAATCTCTTCAAAGTTAACCGTCGGCTTCGGGAATTAGATAAAAAGGCCATCCGTACATATCGCATAGCATCACCTTCGTAGTTTGGAATAGGAGGCCAGAAAATTAAAAGTACCATTCACATCAAAAATTATCTTCCGATCTGAAATACACTGCATTGAAGAAATCTTCGCAGGTATGTTGAGTTCATTAGAGTGCTCTCGATGTCGGAAAATTGAATAATGATATTGTGCAAATGTAAGAAAATCAAAAAAACTTTAAGAGAAGAAACAAATTGATTCTAACGAAAAACATGGCAGGAACAATTCACACACCCCTGTAATACCTACTAGTATGACAATGGGCCTGAACACATTTTTCGTGCCTGTGGTGGAAAAGTAAGCGCACATAAACAAGGCTCGGCGAGGGCCTAGTTCTGAAAAGTCAGTTGTTTCGCTATTTAACCAATACAAAAATTGCTGAGTATTTTGAAAACTTTAATGATAAACAAATAACTTGCTAGCGTTTCACCTCAACCTTTTGTTCGATCTCCTCGACCTGAGATGTTAATTTGTGTTGTATGCTGACTTCTGTTATGTGATTGTTATCATTCAGTTCAGTTTATTTGAGGCAATCTTGCATTCTTAAATTTGAGATCGCGTTTTTGTTAGTCAAGGATTCATCAAAAAATCAGCAAATTTGCATACACCACATCGATAAATAATCAAACACTATAATTTCGAAATCGGTTGTCCTTTAGAATTTATATTTGCTTAGCGCCTGGAAGTCAATTTTGAAACAAACTTAGTACCAAAATAAAATAAAGACAGTGCGTGCAGATAAAATTCACAAACATGGAATAATATAGGCAGAACTTGTCCTGATAGGACAATAGTTATAACTATTGCTTGGGTGTAATGCGGAAGTTACTTCATCAGTGGAGATTGTGTGTGAAGAGGTTTTCTCCAGAACTGAATGACTTCATCAAAAATGCAGCAACTGCTTGCCGATGGAGTTTTCCCGCAAGTGTAGAACATTAGATTTTCTCGAGTATTGGAAGGCTGCCGAATTTCGTCAATTTTTGCTGTACATAGGCCGTGTTCAATTCAATTCAATTCAATTCAATTTATTGAGGGAAATAGGCATGGGCCTTTGAGTACCCTATTTGTAACGTAAAATTAAGTGCGGTATACAGAGAAACCGTGTGGGTTGCCAAGGTACAAAAGGCGGTCATAAAAGTTGACAAGTGGTGCACGACTCTCGAGGGTTAAGATAAATGCCTCATCGCTCAGGCTCGTTGCGGAACATAAAACTGTCAAGGTTCCTTTTGAAGCTTTCCAGCGATGGTGACATCACAACGTCTTCAGGGAGGGCATTCCATGGTTTAACCACTCTGACAGAGAAGGAGAACTTGCGCACATCCAGTCTCGCCTGCTGGACACGCAGTTTCAATGGGTGACCTCGGAGATGGGTCGTGGTGGCAAATTCAAAGAAGTCCGAGAATTCCAGGCAACAATCCAATCCCTTCACAATGCGGAATGTCTGCAGGAGATCACCACGCATTTGCCTATAACTCAAAGGGAACAGATTAAGATTCATTAGGCGGGTGGGATATGGCAAGGAGCTTTGACTTCTAACCATTTTGGTGGCTTTTCCTCTGGACTCTTTCGAGGCAGTTCTGATCTTGAACTGTCCAGGGTTTCCAGGCGTGCATAGCATATTCCAAATGTGGCCTAATGAATGTTCCAAAAGGTCTTAGCAAAAAAAGATCTTCATCGAAATCCAAAAAAAGGCTCGTCTGATGGCATGCAACACCGAAATTGCCCTCTTCGCCACTTTCGAGCAGTGAGACGATGGTTTTAAGGTGGTGGTCATCAGCACACCAAGGTCCTTTTTGGGTTTCCACGTCTTTTAAGGCTTCACCGTTGAGAAAGTAACTTCTACTTTCGGCAGATCCAGACGGGTTGCCTAAGCGAAGTATTGTACACTTATCGACGTTGAACCGCAAAAGCCAATGATTCGACCACTCCTCCAACCGAGTTAGGTTGATCTGCAGTTTATCTTCGTCAGCAGGGCTCTGGATTACATTCCAGATTTTAATGTCGTCGGCAAACATTGCTGCTTCACAGTCGAGATTCCTGACACAATCGTTCACGTATATTAAAAACAGTATTGGCCCTAGAACTGAACCCTGAGGAACCCCACTCTCGACCGCAGCAGACCTTGACCTCTCTTGGCCGATGCACACAACCTGGCGCCGACCCACGAGGAAGTTTTCGATCCACTTGAGGAGGTTACCTCTGATTCCAATTCTTTCTAGCTTGTAAAGCAGTCTCTCGTGCGGCACAGTATCGAAGGCCTTTTGAAAGTCAATGAAGGCAATGTGAACCGCGTGTCTATCTTCAAGTGCTTGGGTCCACCTCTGGATCGAATACAACAAATTCGTTGTGCATGATCTTCCTTTTCTGAACCCGTGTTGACAGCTTGATAACAAATTATGAGTCTCTAGGAATTTCACCAATTCGCTCTTGATGATCCTTTCATAATCTTACCAAGGATGCATGTTGCTTTATGGGCCTGTAGTTTGTCACTGACGCCCGGCTACCGCTTTTGTACAAGGGAGTTATATGTGCCAGCTTCCAATCGAAAGGAAGTGTTCCGGAGTCAAAGGACTTTTTGAAAGAGCACTGACAAAGGTGCGGAAAGTTCATTGGCGAGTTCTTTCAGAAGCTTGGGTGGAAGCTCGTCTGGTCCTGGGGATTTCGACTCTTTTAGTTCTTTTAATTCCTTTTGGATCAGAAATTCTGAGAATAGTATGTGGCTAATGCTTGCAGTCGGCGGGTTATCCACTGAGGGACGAAGGAACCTGGCCTCGTTTGTGAAGACTGAGCGGTAGAACTGAGAAAAGTACTCGGCTTTTTCCCTGTTTTCGAAATTTCGACGCCGACGGCAGTCTTAATCAGCGGTATTTGATGTTTATTCCTTGTACATCTGCGGAGGTAACTGTAGACTAACTTTGATTCTGCGTTGCCTTTTGCAGCAAAGTCTTCTCAAATTCTCTTCGCGTTGTAAGAATAAGGCTTCTCATTTTGTTTCTCTGTGCTTTTATACTTATTAAAAATAGGCGACTTGATTAGACTCGCGATATTTTCTCCACAACTTGTGCTTCCTGTTTATTTCCCTTTTTAAGTTGCTGTCTAGCCACCCAGGACGCTTGCTGTGATGGACACTCGTTAGCGGGCAGTGGTTGTCAATAAGTTGCAGAAGAACATTTCGGAAAGACTCCCAATCTTCGTTTACGGTGCTCGAAAAATATTGAGGTCCAGTTGATGTGTGTTATATCTGCTCGCATCTGATGAAAGTTTCTCGCCAAACGTTACGTCGTTTTTTCCCTCTATAGCAGGGGCAACGGAGAATAAGGAGTAGTCCCATATAAGCACCACGTGATCACTACGACCGAGCGGGAGGCATTGAAATAATCTCGTCAATGCTGCCTGATGTTTTCGTGAAAACCAGGTCAAGACAGTTAGCCCTTTGTCCTTCACGTGTTCTGGTGGGGAAAGGGACATGCTGCGTGAGGAGTGCATTCAAGGTCTTTTGCAGAAAAAAACATAATCAAAAAGTTGATTTCGGGCATGATGATTGAACAGTGCTCCAGTTAATTCCTGGTGCGTTGAAGTCACCCATAATCATTACATTAGGGTCTACTGGAGAACTTTTCTAATTGTTCCAACAAGTGGGTGTCCGCGACTCGGTCTATCCTAGGTGGCCGATAGACAATGAGGACATCTAGACATGGAGAGCCAAGAGCCTTGATGGTCAACCATATGGCTACAGTGCTGCACGCAAACTTGCTCGTCTTGTCGGACACTATCAGTACCTCTTTCACATACACAATTATTCCACCAGCCTGTCGGTTTTCTGTCCCTCCGATATATTTGGTACCCAGACAATGTTATTTCGCTATCTCAAATACTGCTCGAAAGCCAGGTTTTGGTTACTTCTATCACATCCGGAGATACTTCGGCAAGGCAAATTTTTAACTCATCAAGTTTTGATAAAAGGCTTTGCGCATTTGTATACAAGCACTTTAATTTTGCGCCAACCAAATTTCCTGTTGCGTTTGTCAATTTTATGGGCCCAACTGCGTCTCCTCTAACGTCAATGTCGTATGTCTTTTTCCGTTTCGTGATGAGTTTCGGTAACCCTGGTTTCTTTAGTGAGAACGCTGGGCGTTACGGAATCAGTTCTGACATCTCTTTGGGCAATTGGTTCCCTGATGGTTTTGGCGTTAGTGAGGTGGCTGCCGTTGTCCCTCAGAACAATCGGTTGGTTCAATGGAAAATTCGTATTCTTTTTGAACTACCTTCCCTTGAAAAATAGCCAGATTGTGTTCGCCAGCCTTCAGTCTTGATTGTAGTTCCAAGACAAGTTCCCGGCGTTTCAGCCTTTCCGCAGGGGAGTAGTCCGGTTGAAAAAAACCTCTTTATGCGAGTGACGTAGGTTAGTTTTTTTGGATAGGATCGCCTTGATTTGGTCTTTGCTCTCTAGCATTATTTTTCAGCGGTCGCGGTCGCGGCGTTCCTAGGCTGTCTTCAGACTTTTTGCCGATCCGGAATGCTTTAATAACTTTTACTTCCACGCCCGGTGGGAGCAACTGGTTTAGAGGCCATTAAACGAAGCAAGGTCTTCGGTGACACGGTCTTCTGGTCGGACTGCAGTTGACTCGTGCAAACCCTGAATAACTAAACACTGTTGTCGATCCTGGTACTTTGGAATTTTCGCTTCCTCCTGAGTTCTCCTTAGGGGCACGAGAACGGTTTACAGAGCTCTCGTTGGGGATTAAGTCTACCTCTGACCAAACTCCCATCTGAAGGCTTCAATGGATCCATCAGAGTTGATTGCGACTTTGTCCTCCTGTTGTGGTGTTTCCCCATTGCAGCTTGCCACTCGTTTGTTTCTTCGGATTCAACTACGGGCTCTTTATAACACCCAAGATAGCAGGATGAGATTTGTGATTTGCTCTGGTCATCGTCCGTAGGATTCAGAGACTGTGCTCCTGTTATCCGGTCGTTAAGGGTAATCGCGTCCGAACATTGTGAGCTGTAACCAGTTGTAGTTTTTGATACTTTTCGTGCTTTAGTCACTGCCTTTTTAACTGGAATATTGCTAAGCGTATTTCGTCGAGTAATGTTATCTTGCAAGAGCTTCCTTAAGTCTGCAAGCTCATTTTCCAGTTTTTGAACTCTTCGTAAAATATAAGAACATCCAACGCAAGATTCGTCCTCGTAGCCAACGGATTTGGCTGCCATTACGCTTTTTTTGCGCGCTTTGCTGGTTTTTGGTTACAAGTATAAACTGATGGAGTGCCAGTCGTGGATGTCGAAGCCAGCTCCACAGGCTTTCCTTTAAAGGAAGTTCCGTGACTGGTTCTGTTGCTAGCAAACAATTGTTTTGAGTCCATAAATGTTAAAACACTGGGAAAAAGTATGTTCTCCTTTGAGCGAATAACGAAAATTTCCGACTGGCTTTGGAGTATGGCGAGTATTTAATGCAATATGAGCAAAAATGTTTATACTTGTTCAAAAATGCTTTTGAAAAATACCATAAACGGTATGAAGGATATTCAGGAACGACTCAGCCGTTCGGAGATATCGAAGGTCCTGGATAACTTCAGATCTTCACGAGGTTGTACACGTTTGGTTCCCTGGAGTGGTTCTCCGTTTTTATTGGTGCAGAGCCTGCGCAGTCAACTTGAATAAGATGATAAACAAATTCCAATTTGATCCGTTTTTTGACGAATTTCGGCACAAAAAAGAATTCCAGATGAGCAGGAAGCAAGTAAGTACATGCAGTTGAAACAGTATTGTCCGGATCAGTCCTAGTGAAGTGGTAACGAAGATCAAATTGTCCAAGTTGGAGAGCAAATAATTGGTGGTTATTCGCACACGACCTTGAGACCTTTCACGTTGTTGTTTTGAAAGCATACCTTGACAATGACTGTTATATGCATTTTTGCAGTTTTCTGTTGCAGTGTACATTTTTTGTCATCCTTTTTTTATATAAGACCTGGTTTTATTTTGCACGTCTTTTGTTAAATAACTTTTTTCCGATTTTGCCATATTGTACAGTCATGCGGAGATTGTATATAATATTCATTGTGTAGTTCACCTTCATGAAGATTTGATTTGGTTTGGAATGCTGGATAATTTTTCTGCCTTTCTTTTTGAGTCTTTTTTTTCAAATCATTCGAAATTCGATAAAGGGCACAACAAACGTAGCCGCACAGTTTTACAGGCGATTTTCAGAAAGCCGTATGCCTGAAATGCCATTATGTCCCATGCTGTTGGACGACGATCAGGTATACCACGATATTTACAGCTACCCCGCAGCTCCCCTGTCGTCTTCCACACCGGTTATGTGCTGTCGACGGAAGCGCCGGACAACGTGGTACTGAAAGGTATCAGACCGTGCGTTCTGACATCTATTACCGCTAATGGAATACAATATCGTCCGTTTGTTGACTGCTGTGACTTTTTTACAGCATCCATTTCTTCTTCTAGCCTTTTCATGTTTAAAGCCTCAACTTTGACAAATAATCCTTCGACTGCAACCCCATCTGATATATTAACATTGATGATCACTTTATTTTCATTCCCTTGTTGCACACGTTCCAAAAACAATGACTGTGTTCAAACGTTTTTTGTTCACTTGTATTTTTTAAATTTTTCCATATACACGTTTGAATAAGTTTTTTATGCATTATGATTTGCTTTTAACTCATGTGTGATGTTTTTAGATGTACTGCGTCGTAGAATTTATCAATGACAAAAGCGTGGCCACTGTGGCCAAAGCTTGGTTGGTCAATGAACACTCTGTCATGTGGCCCAAAAACCCAAAGCAACGTGAGTACCTACTACAGAATAACCTGCAGTCACCTACCGGCACCAAAGTGTACTCAGTGAGGACTCCTAAAGAAAACCTAAGCCTCGAAAAGGGCAAAAATTTGGAAAAAAGGCTGAGGAGACGGATGACCTCTCCACCTCCGAGTCAACTGTACTAGGGAGGGGCTACAGAAGGAAGTAAGTTTCAAATGGTATTAATCTGTTTATATAGATATCCACGCCAACTCACTTCAACGTCCGAAAATGAGGAAGAATTTATTCGCCGGCCAAAAGAGTCAGAACGAAGACTGGCTGGCTGGCCTATGAATGAGGAGAATAAATCTGGCCCATCGATGTCTGGGATTACACCAGTATGACCTTCTCCGTCGTCCACTTATCAGTGAGCATTTTTTTACAAATGTATACCTCAGACTACAAACTGAACGATCTGAAGTTGTCCTTTCACCTACAATCAAGAAACTACGAAAGGAAATGGAATTGCTATGGTACGACTTTTGTTATTGTTGTTAACCTTAACCTAGGCTCGCAACGTGGAGCAACTGTTGGCAGCCTGAAACGAAATGCGTAAGGAAATAAGGGCGATGGCTGTCCCCAACACAGCTAGTCGATCAATCAGTCGTTTGCCTCTGTGCACAGAAGAGGCCTACAATGAGTTCCTTGAAGGAATGAGTAGGACAAAGGATTACGCCAATGAGGCGGTTTGGATATATTTATTTCTAAACGCTATTCGTGATTTGTAGATAGAAAGGTTGTCAGTGGTAGGGGGAAGAAATGAAAGATAGCTCGTCCGGAACCTCTTGAAATGTTTCATTGGACCACCCCTGGGCTGAAATTTCTGCTAGGCCGGCTCCACTGACAAGCGGTCACTTATTGGCTGCCCACTCTATCGAGTTTATACAGGTATTTCTAAACGTTTCCCTGACGTCTGCAGAAGCCATACGCCAAATACCAGCTTCAATAACTGTTCCATGATTGTTATTCGCAGAACAGCTATTGACTGGTTCCATGGTGCCAGAGATAGGTACCGTGGCAGATCAACACGCCGGGAGGCGATTAAGAAGGTCAAACTACTCCATTACATTAATCCAGCATATTTATTCAGCTTCCGGAATGTTCCACCAGAGGTCCAATTTACGGAACAAAGTCTGCATCCGAGGACATCGTAATTATCTCAATGTCTTTTCACTAAAACGCAGTTAAGGTTTAAACGTTATTAACTTGTTGATATTTATTTTAATCCTGACTTTGTGATTTATAACTCTTTTCATTATGTTCACCACGGTAACTAACATATTTCTTTATTTTAGGAACCACCACCGGATAACAGCAGCCATGTGGACAACCAATGACAAATTTATCCTGCGCGTGTACAGTGTTATTTAACTATTTTTACAATAAAATACTTTGCAAATTTGATCTTCACATATCCTATTTCATGAGTGAATGGGTACATCGCAGGAATGGCTTGAATGGATCCAAACGTAAGCCATATTAATTGTATAAAATTGGGCCGTTAATAGAACAATAATGAGGGGTATATCAGAAGTGGCCGATTAGGATGGGGAAGGCTATGTGCGGTGGGCGTTCGATATAAAGGAAAAGGGGCAGATAATGCAAGAAAATCGTGAGGTCCCACTGCGCAAATTTTTCTAGTGAGGGAGGCAGAGGGGGCCAAACTATCGACTTGGCCCCGACTGGCCCGCCATTTTGCCCCGCCTGGCTCCCTGGGAGGCAGCGTTCAAAAGGCCTCCATTTTCGAAAAAAAGGTTGGAGAAAAAAGCTGCTTAGGATAATAAGGCAAAGTGTTAGAGTAGGCTTATACTGCAGTAACATTTCAGAATGAGATAATGAAACGTCGATATGGTTCATTCTTGATAACTAAGGCACATTAAACCAAATCTAACGAAACGGCGTCAGTGGAAGTGAGGCCTTGGCATCTAATGATCTAGAATTGTATTCTGAGGATGGTAAGTATCCAACCAAACGGGATCATTATTGACTGTGTACGTCCAAATGACTTCCATCGTTTGAATGACTGGTGGTATAAGGAGATATCATGGTTTCTTTGGACTTAAGGTAGAGAAAAATAGCTTGGAGAAGGCCTATTAAATTCCTGGTTGTCCTTTCTCCGAGACATGGAGAAAGCTGCTCGGGAAGGATGACGAAAATAAAAGGTTAACATAATACGTGCTAAAATGAATGTGCAGTCTTCGCTTGAATGCATATAGACTATTTAACTTCCTACTTTTAATTGGCAAAGTATTCCAAATAAAATAAAGCGTAAAGAGGTGAAGAGTGCAGGAGGACGTATAATTAGTGCTGAATTTCTTAGGTTGTAAGGAAGGCAAACGGAGGTAACGACAGGAAGCTGGGGGTGATTTGGGCTATTATTAAGCCGAAAAAAGGAGGCCAAAGCCTGCTTTTAGTCTCCTGACTCAAATAAATTTTAGCTTCGTTAGCCGACATCTTGTTGAGTAGGAAGAAGTTGAAAAATGGGGATACAGGAATTTTTTGTGAACTGTCTTTTTACATTTTCAATTTTTGAATGGCTATATTCGTTCATTAAACCGAAGAAACGGCAGCGAAATTCAAAAATGGATAGCACAAACATACGATAAATGCTTAAATTTATTTCAGAAATTTAGAACTTATAAGAAATTAATTATTTATTTTATTTATTGCCAGTTTACAGGCAAGGTCAAAAGGGATATACAGTAGGGGGTCGAGCTGACAGTGAAAAAAACTACTGATCGTTCGTTATAGTGTTTTCAGAAGAAAAAACTGCAGCTTGTTGAACGGATTAAAGTTCAGGACAGGGAAGTATTGACGCAGGTGCACTGTGTTGTACTTCTCCTTTCATTGTTTTGGATCAGGTATTCTGTACTAGCAGCAGGTATGCCGGCGAACGGCTGCTCGCTGTCGACTGAGGAAAAATCCAATTACGGATTGCAGAGCCAGCAATATTGCCTTCAGCATGAAGTCCGGCACCGGATTCAGAGTCCGTGGACGCCATCAGAACGGAAGAGAGCTTCCAGAGAATCAGCATCCAAAATTTGTGGAAGGTGTCCTGAATGTAGGAAACTAGTGACAGCTCTCGTAAACAAAGGATAGTTTTGCTAAATTTTAATACTTCTGGGTAGTTTATTCCAGATTGCTATAGCGTTTACCGAAAAAGACTGACGGTATCTAACTGTGCGTGCCGAAGGACGAAATAAAAATACATCTCGATGACTGGTGCACCGAGAGTGGTCGAGCTATCTCAGGGATGTAAGGGGGTTAAAGGTAAGACTGTTTAAAAGTTTAAACATTAAAAATAGTCCCTTCTGTTATCTACGAAGCCACAACAGGTCAAGGCTTGTAAGCTCACAGAGTTGTTGGTAGGACAGGTTTCTGTGCTCTGAAGTGAAAACTCTTTTAGTAAAGAAGTTCTGGATTGATTCTATCTTCCTCCGTTCACTCGCGTGCAGAAGGCAAAATAGAAACGCGCAGTATTCCAGACTCGGTCTGACATACATTTTATAAAGGCTGGTCCTAATATAAACAGTTTTAAAATTTCTGAGAATAAACCCAGTGGTTTGGCATGCTTTCGAGACAATCAAATCGCAGTGCTCTGACAGATTAAGGCTACTAGAATATGATTTGCCCAGATACTTTTTAACCCCGGGCACATTTAGATCATGACCGTCTATGCTAAGATGAGGCTGATGGTTGTCACCACAAACCATAACGGAGCACTTGTGCCAAGAAAGCGAAAGGCGCCATGTGCGACACCACTGAGCGAAGGCTTGAAGATCCTTTTTAAGAGCTCAATCAAGATTTGGCGATCAGCCGGTTCATATCGAAAGGCAACTTTTAAATCATCAGCATACCTAAAGGGCCTACCATACTGAAAACAATCAGGAACATCGTTCACAAAAGGCAAAATAGAAGCGGGCCGAGTACGCTACCCTGAATAACTCCACTCCTCACGTGCGTGGGGTTGGAGATAACATCGGAAATTTTAACTCGCTGTGCACGAGCATTCAAATAGGAGGATATTGGGTTCAGAAGCTTATTACCTATGCCGAAGGAGGTAAGTTTCAGCAGGAGGAGATCATGGTCAACACGATCAAAAGCTTTCGTGAAGTCGAAATAAACGGTGTAGATTGCAAAACCACTATCTCTAGATTGTAGCACATGATCAAAGTAAGAGAGCTGGCAGGTGTCACAAGACCTTTTTCGAGAAACCCATGCTGAGCCGCATTAAGTAGGTTATTCTCTGTTAGGTGACGCATCAGCTTGTCTTTAATCAAAGGTCTCTAAGATCTTCGAGGCTGCTGGCAGTGTATTTATTGGCCTAAATTCGTCGAATGACGTAGTTCGGCCGTATTTTGGTATAGGCAGGATGTGCGATTCCTTCCATAAAATAGTGAAGGTTTCACTTTCAAAAGGAAGATTATATATCTTATACAGAAGTGACGGAATTATATCGTTTGCATTTGCCTTTAGAACGCTGACCGGGACGCCATCTGGTCCAGGACTGTAAGATTGACGAGAACGCTGAATGGCTACGGGCAGGTCCCAGAGGGTAAAGGTTATGTTTTCGAGGACGTTACCGGTCCAAACCCGGGTGTTTGGCAAGGGAGCGACAGTTTGTTCATTAAAAGTTCTAGACAAGAAAGCATTGAAGCTATCAGCTGTCAACTTAGCATCAGCTATAGGGTTTCCAAAAGCGTCTCGAAGTACAGGGTACTGAGTTTTTCTTTGCACTTTTACTGTGTGCGAAAAGGGTTTTGCAACATTAAACGAAGGGTTTTCAGCAAAGTTAACCTCTTCAGCTAGTCATTTTTCTTCAGAGAGCCTCTTAGCCTGTTCAAAGATTTTTTGGATCAAGGGCAAGACGGAAGTGTCATTTAGAAGATGAAAACGACGTGAGAGTCTACGCAGTCTACGGCGGAAAGATAAAGGGGAGGTAAACTTCATCATTGGCATTAATTATTTTCTTACGGGAAACAAAACGAGAAATGAGTGGACCTAGAACTTGGTAGAATGTATCAGTCCAAACATTCCCATCCAAACATAGAAAGAAGTTAATCCAATCGTGGGAATTATGATGTGTCAATAATTCCCCCATATTTGCTGATCGGAAATCATGGAAAAAAATATTTGTTTTTAGAAAACGTTTAATCAGCCTCGATTTCTGGTGAACAAAGAACTATAGCATAGTCTAAACTCCCAAGTGGGTCTAAAGATGAAACTGACAATGGCTGACAACCTCTGCAGAAAATGAGATCAAGTATGTTTGATCCTTGGGTGTAAAAATGGACTACCTGTTCCCACATGCCAGTATCTATGGCCTCAAGCAAGTTTTCGAAATTTGCAGGACCAGAAGGTGGAAACCAATGAATTTCAGAAAGATTAAAGTCGCCTGCAATCAAGCAGTAGTTCAGATTTTGGTCAACTGCGGCATGAACTGCCTGTGAGAGACGAAGATCGTAATCCTCGCTTGCGTTTGGGGGGCGCTAGACACATCCAACGAGTAAAGAGTAGTTATCTTTTAGAACTACTCGGAGTCAACAGCTATCTTCTACTGCGGTAAATTTTCGATAATCCAACGGCAAAAAACGTTAGTGGCTGCTTAATATAGATGCAACTTCCTCCGCCACGGCCATCGTGTCGATCGTTACGAATTAACTCATACCCTAAAATATTGAGTTCAGAGTCGGATACACAGGGTGTTGCCCATGTCTATGTAATTAGTACAATGTCAGGGCGGTGGATGAAAACCAGAGTCTAGAGCAAAGGCATCTTATTAAGCAGAGATCTGGCATTTAAGACGAATAATTTAAGCGGGCACGTTTTTACTTTCTGAAAAGGGACAGTAAGGCTGTCAGAGTGACTGCCTTCGGCCAAAGAAATGCTCTTTTCACTTGAACTTTTTGTCCGTTTCTTATTTGGAGATGTGCCTCGCCATTGGTCCTTCGTGTTTCCAGTTCTATTATTAACTGTCTCATTTTTAGTCTCTCCTTCAGTCCGTATTCCGGTTGAAAAAAAACTTCAGAATGCAGGCCCCGTAGGGTTGCTTTTCTCTGTAGCAGGAGCTGTGCCTGTGCTTCGTTTTCCAAGATGATTTTAAGAGGTCTTGGTCGAGGATTTGATTCGGGTGCTGACAAAGCCTTCCCTATTCTATATGCCTTGAGAATTTTGATGGACTTGCCGTCCGTTAGCATCGTTTTTGCATAAAATTGAAGGAGATCCAAGTCATGTTTAACTCGCTTCTTTGGAATAATTGAAGCTGACTCCGGGACTCTTTAATGACTTCATTATATTTTCGATTCAATCGAGGGCCCGTTTGTAACTCCGATCTTTCAGCTGAGTGAGTACTGGTAACCAATTCACTTGGCTCGAAAGGTACAGATGAGCCGGGTGTTGGGCACGCTGGAGCCAAATCCCTGCACGAGTTGTTCTTCTTAGACCTTTTCCTCTTTGGCTTTACAAAGGCGTCAACCTCTTCAACATCGCAAGTTGGTGCAATGTCTACCAGCGATGTAGCGATGGGTGGCAAAGCCAGATTAGTGCTGATGCTACCCGAACTAATACTTTTGGAGTGGTGCAAGGACTAGATGGGGCTCCCTTCGGAAGTAGCGAAAATTCCTCTGATTCACCGGGATCAGCAATTGCGATATGTTTAATGTGACTTGTATATAAGCTTGAAGAAGCTATATATGAATACTAATTTTGCTTTGTGGTAGGTTTATTATGAACAGGAGCTTTTTAACAGATGGGCAAGTTATAGATTTTTTTAGTTATCTATTTCTTGTCTTAGATCGCTTATTTCATGCTCCGTCCCTGAGAATTTCTGCTGGAGGCTGAAACACCCCATACAAGTTTCGTCTTCGTAAGCTACATTAGTTAAGCTTACTTAACTTTTACCCCGTTTAGCGGGAGGTGAACAAATAGCAGAATAACGATAGTTACAATTGTTTTCTGCTTGTCCATTAACTTGCTTAACAAGATCCCCTGCCAATATGGCCGAGTGGGTAGAGGCGCCCAAGCAATTTTGCGGGGCGGATTCAAAACTAGGTCATGGATCTTTTTTGATAATACACTTAAGGAACTTGAGTTTTGCATGTTAGAATTGCCACAAAATTTACAATGAGTCAGTTAGGATATTCAACAATAAGAATATGAAAATATAAGGACTCAGCCTTTGGTTTGAGCCCCTTCCGCGATTGAAAGCAGATGCAGGGAGCACACAGCCGGCGTGAGTTTCAGAAATCAGCAAAGATCGAGGCCATCAATTCCAGTTGAGATCAATCCTCGTGCAGGGAAAGAATCCTCAGCAAAAGTATTTTTGTTTTTTTTTCAAGCCTCAGAATCCTTACGTCCAAGTCGCAATTTACGAACTCAGGGAAATATATCGACAATTCTTTAATAATTTTCCAGCACCGTGTCTTCTACACTGAGGTAGAGACTAAAAACACGTAGGCTCGAGGGACTTGAAATTCGAAACCAATTTCAAACGACGCGCCTTCTAAATAAAGCCGCAAATCTGAGCAGCTTGGCCGTAATTCTATCGACGTGAGGCAAAAGATCTAATTCATTGGAGGAAAATTCAGTCATAGGGCAACCTTTAAAAATAACAGATTACGGCAGCATTTCAGGCCCAAAACACAGGTCGCGACACTAAGAAGTTGAGAATCCATTATCAATGTGGAGGTGCACGCCGAACGAGCATCTTAGTCCAAATGAATATGTTCTAGGCATCGTTCGGCCGTATAGTTAAAGAATAAATATACGCATTTCAGGTCATAAACATAAATATAAGAGTTATCATGGTATACTATCGATTAAATATCATTTATGTAATGTAAGAACAACAAAGGACCGAAACTGTACCTTGCAGGACAACACTCACAATCACAATAGAGCTTGAGCATGAGAACCCCACTAAAACTTTTCAATTACGATCACGTAGGTATGATCTAACAAAAACAGTAAGGGGACTACGAAATCCTACAGCTTCTAGTTTAGCTAGAAGTCGTCTATGAGGCACTTTATCGAATGCCTTACTTAGATCAAAATAGATAACTGCTACATATAAATGATAATAACGAAGAGAGGTTAGTAGACTTAGAAAAGACATGTGACAGGTTTCACAAGAGCGGTCCGGTAAAAAGCCATTTTAGGAGGAGTTGAGAATTTGGTTACTTATGCAAAAATCCGTAATTTATTTTGCAATAAGTTTTTTCGAAGAATTAAGCAAGAGAGGGCGTTTTAAAACACTGCGACAGCTATGATTGTTAGAGTGGGAACCAGATTTTAGATGGGATGTATAACAGAAGTTTTCCCAAAATCGGGGAAGAAGCCGTTTTCGAGAAATACTGATAATACTTTGCTCAGTAATGGTGGAAAATCTCTGAATTTTTTAATAATTGAGTTTGGAATCTTATCAGTTCCAACCAAATGGGAATTTTTTAGGTGATTTATTTGATTTTGAATACTTGAAAGCGAGATATTAATGGTTGTTAAAAGTGAATTTGAATTTGAAAGCAGAAAGATTGAGGAAATGAGACTAGTTTCAATGGTTATATGGTTGGCAATAAATGAATTAAACAATTCTGGTTTGCTCAAATCCTCCTTTATGAAATTTTTGTTATAGTCAAGTAAAGGCGGAGTGACATCCAGACGCTTGGCCGACTACCAAACATGGAAGACTTGAGCAACAGATTTGGAAGAATTGGCATGACCTAGTGCCCGAGACTCCTTATGCCTATCTCGCGTGGGCCTAATTTTCAAGGCCAATTTAAATATTTGTGCTATCATCAAGTAAACTGTCAAAGAGCTTTAAGATGGATCGTTAAGTTGCTTTCAATCTTTTTAAAGTTTGTTTTGGAGAAAATGTGGAACAGTAGAATTAAAAAATGTTGTGCGGCATAAAAACTGGTTTTTTTCTGCAAGGGTCTGCTAGAGCTCATTGCAAATGTTTAAATCGTTAATTGCAAATAGGCTATATCAATCCAGAGTGCTTACGAATTTATTTATTTATTCATGCTTTGTGTTAGCGAAGTCGAGTTTATTGCATTTTACCTCGAGCTTTGTAGAAAGGGAGACTGGAAAACAACAGTGAATTAGTATGTGATCACTTGTGAATAGATAACGGTGGAAATTGATAAAGAGAGGGTGGACGTTTTTTGTAAAAAGTAAATCTCAAATGCTGTCATTTCTAGTCACTGAACTAATCAGTTGGGAGATGTTTGAAAAGTTAATAATATCGACCAATTTCTGAAGTTATAATGCAGAGGAATTTGCCTACTAGTCAACGTCTGGCAGATTAAATTCCCCGACGTTTATTTTGGACATCAAATTGAGTCCCTGAAACATTTTCAAACAGTTCACAGAGCTCGCATTCATTGCCTGAATAACACGGAAGATTAAAGACACAGACAATTACCGCTTTTTTGTGCGGGAGGATGACTGAAGCAAAGCATATATTTCCAGAAAAGGACGAAATGCTCAGCTGAAAAGGGAAATGTACAAAGGATGACTTAATATAAAGAAGGCAACCAACACCACGTTTTTTCAGCGTGGTCTTTTCGGTGCAAATTTTAATTATGTATAGCGAGCGTCGAGTCAGAAATAAGAGATAGATATATAGATGTTTTATTTGAGTACCCGGATTGGCACTGTCATTGGATAAAATTCAATTAAAATGAATGCGAAATCGGGTACAGTTAAATTTGTATTGTAGGTCAGTTATTGGCGAGGACAATTGACATAAATAAATGTGGTTAGAAAATTAGCTAAAAGAGCAGACAGAGAAAAAAACCCTTGGGCATTTTTAGGGAAGAAGCATATCTTGAATGGGGTTTGTGGGATTTTAAGGAGGAAAATGTCACTTCTATGTGAAAAACATACGTGTTAGGTAGGACCGACATGCTGATGAGAGCATATGAGCGTTCAAAACGCTCCTCATTGTGGGGAAATAATTTAATGACAGAGACTACTTTTCAGCACTGCAGGTGCGATCCCAAGGCGTATCGACTGGCTATAAGCGTAACCGTCAAGGATGCTAGACAGGGAAACCTTTGCAGGCATCATTCGTACGCTTAGGGTCGAACGAGGAAAGGAACGTAGAGATCGTGAATGTCATGGCAGAATTCCCAAAGAAGCAACCACGATACTCTCATTGCTGATTTCTCAGACCATCAGTAGAGGAGCCCGAAACGATCGTCAACCGTCCGAGCAGGGTTATCACGACGACACTGCTCCGCAAGGGCATATGAAGCAGCATGGTAGGTTGCTTCTGAGCGTTGTATTAAAGAATAGTGGGAGATCCGATAACTGTATAAGAACAGAGCATAATAATGCGCTCAGGGGCGCTAGTTGGCATGAGAATCGATGATGAATCTGAGACCTGCCCAGCTCAGTATTCGGATTGTAATTCTGACTATGGTTATCGGCAAACGAAACGGAGATGCTTCAAAACGAGCGCACAATATTAAATAATTGTTTGGCGATCATTTTACGGAGGCAAGGGTTCTGAGGACATCATAGTTCGTGGGGATACGATGCATGGAAGACAAAATTCGGAGACAGACTTATATATTCACGATCGTCCTTTCTCGGGATTATGGAGAAAACTGCTCAGGAAGGAAGAGGAAAATAAAAGGAAAATTGAATCGCTTAAAAGAAGACAGGTTATTTGATAACCTTATATCGATTGGCAGGTTATTCCAAAGAAAGCAATACCTGGAAGCAAAGAATAGAGAGTGCTTAGATGTGGAGGATATAGGAGGCGGTATAATAAGTGAAGAGTTACGTAAGTTGTACGGACGACTCACGGGGAAAGGGTTGGAATTATGGGAATATTTAACCTATTATTTAGGCCATAAAGGAGGCAGAAGCCAGCTTTCAGTCTCCAAAGTTACATCAATTTTAGGTTAGTTAGCTGGCACCTATTCGAGTACGACGTAGTTGAAAGTGTCGGAGGTAAGAGTTTCCGATAAAAATGTATTTGGACATTTTCAATTTTTGAATGGCTTTGATTCGGTCATTAAATAAAAAATGGACCGCAATGTTCAAGAATGGGAAGAACGAACATTTGATTAAGTGTTAAGTTAACTTCAGGAAGATAGAAATTATATGAGATAAAGCCACAAATCTGGGCAGCTACTGCCGTAATTCTATCGGCATGCGATTGCAGACCAAAATTATTAGTGCAGTTTAAACCTAAGTCCTTAATGCTGGAACATTCAGTCATTGGGGTATCTTGAAAAATAACTGGTTGTAGTAGTCTGTAAAGCCCAAAGCACATGTAACGACACTTAGAAGGTGAGATTTCCAACTGCAACTTTGAACCCCACGCGGAAAGAGCATCCAAGTCTGCATGGAGTTATTCTAAGAATCTTTGGGTCTACGATTTAGAAAAGTAATATGCGCATTCAAGATCGTCCGCATAAATAAAAGAATAAGCGTGCTTAACTGCTGATGAAATATCATATATGTAGAGCAAAACAAAAGTGGACCTAGAGCGGTGCCTTTGAAAAACCGCTTACAATAGGGGTCTCAGCTGAAAATGAGCACCCCAATCAGAACTTTTGTTTACAATTAGTAAGATATTACGCAATGAAATCAGTAAAGGGAATATGATGTCCTGAATCTTCCAGCGTAACTATGAGGCCCCTCTGAGGAACTTTATAAGGAGGCCTTACTAAAGATCAAAATAAGATACGACCACAGGTGGATGATCATTACGAAAAGATGTTAATAGATTTAGTAAAGATATGTAACATGTTTCAAAAGGGCAATCGGAAAGGAAGCCATGTTGGAAAAAGTTAAGGTTTATTGGCTATGCAAAAATCTGTAATTTGTTTGCAATTAGTTTTTCAAAGCGCTTAGCAAGATAAGGTTTTTATGAACTCCGCGATAATTGTGTGTGTGTGTGTGTGTGTGTGTGTGTGTGTGAGAGAGAGAGAGAGAGTGAGTGAGCCGAGGATTCAGTGATGCACAGCGCATCTGCATCAACCACAAATGCTACTATTCTAAGCTCTGTCATCTAAGTTACAACCGATCTCGCATTGAGTGAAACTAAACTGAGCATATTCCTGAGCTGCAGGTTACGCTGATCAGTATTTATATAAAAAGGAAGATTTGGTGGCTAAGAAAACTGGATAGAAGAAACAAAGAGCAGAAAACAAATTGCTCTGGTCTACAATACGCCTAAATGTAACTGTAAAAAGAACTGCGACTGTGGTTTCGTATTGAGTTATAAATATGAGTATTTTTAAAAGTGATACAACGAAAGGAAAATTGTCACTACAACCGTATTGTGTAAGATATTTAAGTAGATATGTTTTAAGCAAACACTGCAAATAAATCTTCTAGGTAATGAATTAAGCCTGAAAATAAAATTACCAAAGAGGCTATGAAGAGTGAAAAGTTTAATTCATTATAATTCAGTATACTTAAGTTTATATAAGGGATATGGCAGAGTCATTTAAAACCCTATTTACAGATTGATGCTGGCAATGTATTGAAATAAATAAATTGTATATTTAAGGCTCAGGGAGCCCCATTATTACAAACTTAGTATGGTGGTATAAGTAAATACAAAGTGGATAATTGCTGCACAAGGTGAACAGCCATATTAACAGTAGATATGAGTAGTATGGTAGGCAAATCCGATTCAGAACGATTCGCCATTTTTATAATAATAGTCAAAATCTTTGGAATATATCATGAAATAGGAAAGAAGCAGTGAAAAACTCCTACGATTAAATCGGGGTAGAGTTTGGAGAGCCACCAATTTAAAAACAAAATCTAGGAGAAAATCTGCTTCTCTAAAAAAATTAATAGCTTGAGTTGATGGGATTTGTACGATGCTATGAGATAGTACTGTGATGTCGCTGACAACGTATGAGGGTTCGAAACGCTCCTTGTTGTTTAAGAGATAATATAACAGCCAGAGCTACTGTTAAGAATTTAAGAATTTATATTTGGATAGCACTGGCAAGGCACTGTCTAAACAAACATAAGTAACAAAATAAAATAATGGCAATGTGTGCAGATAAAATATGCAAATACTGGACAGTTCGACCGTCGATTTCGACTAGGTCCACCGTATGCTCCACACAAGGTAGTGCAGGGATGGTGATTTGCGCGTAAATTAGTTTTAAGTGATTGTTGCCGTGCGCTGCAGCTACTGCAATCTCTCCTCCTCACTAACATGAGCCCGGTGTCAAGACAGAGTCAAGAAGATCAGAGATGGGAGAGGGCGCAGCCACTCCACACAAAGCACACATTGGGCTGACCACGCGGTCCAAGTTATCCTGTCAGTTGGCAACCTTCCAAGCCACGGCTTTTAGCGAACCGTGATAGTTTCAAGCGCGTCAGATTGTTTATAGTGAGGAAAATGCGTTGAGCTGTTGACCTCACACTCTCCCCCACCCCCACAATCAGGCCACCATCCGAGCCAGTCAGTTGTCTGATGTGGGAGTGGGCGCATTGGCTGACGGGTCGGCGTACCCGTCTTCGAGTGTCACAGCATGACCTGGCCCCCATAACGCACACACCAGGATTCACTTAATCAGGGGATATGGAGGAACCATCGCCATCTGACTCCCAGTCCACTGGTCAGCCACTCGACACATGCAGCACATACACTGGGCCGACGGCGTGGTCAGGTGTAAGCGTCAGATTGGCAGCCTTACGGGCCACGGTTTCTAGGAAACCGTGGTTTTATCAGGTACATTTTATGATTGTGCGGGTGTTGTCTCTCTATTAGTGTAGATGGTGTGCGCTGATGTGGCTTAGCCTCCGGTTGTTTACTGGAGGTTATCGTGGAGGCGCATGTGTCCTTATAGGCCCATGCACTGTGTAAATGTGCGGGAGCAGTTAGGGCAGTGGAGGCCGGCGCGGCGACTGTACGTCGGAGCTCCAGGCACTGGTTAACCAGCCTCCGTGCGACGGATTCGCAGGTGACCGACCAGGCTAATGAGTGAGATGAAGTTGCTGGGGTTGGAAGTGGCGGTAAGAATAGCAGGAGCGAAGGCTGTGCATGATGTGTCGGTGTTGTCGGCATTGCGGTGAATTTTGTTGTCATGGATGCGCATGTGACCGAATAGGACCATGCGATGATTAACTGCGCGAGAACATTGAGGACAGTGGAGGCGACGACCTCTGCAGTGTGTTGGTGCTCCAGGCACTGGTTCACCAGTCTCTGTACGATGGATTCGCAATTGATCGACCAGGCCTATGCGTGAGGTGAATGTGCGATCGCATTGAGGACAGTTTAGGAGAGAGTCCCCATCGCTGATGGTGGTGGTGGTGGTAGCGAAGGCGGTGATGGTTGCGGTCGTGGGGGTAACAGGCGATGAGTAGAGGGATGTGGTCTCTATGATGGTGGGAGTAACGGAATTGATGCCAGTAGTGAGGGTGGGGGAATCTGAAGGAGGGTTGGGCAGAATTTGACGTAGAAATTGGAACTGTCGGATTGTTGGTGCAGTGCGTCCGAAGATGTCCAACCAGGCCGATTCTCGCGCGGAAGATGCGTTGACAGCACGGGCATGTTGGCAGGGCCTGGGCATCGACGATGTTGGTCCGGTGCGCTGGTGAATTTCGTGCCACTCTTTTGGCCTTGGCGGAGGCGATCCGGTTGGCCACATAGATTACTGAACTAATCTTCACGGATCTTCTCCATGCCGGTCTATCCTGGGCGAGGTCCTCCCAGGTCACCGGGCTGATTTGCAGTTGCTTCAGCCATTTCTTCAAAGTGTCCTTGTAGCGTCGTTTTTGACCTCCATGTCGGCGAGCACCCGTAGCGACATCTCCATAAAAAATTCGTTTGGGTAGTCGCTCGTCGTCCATTCTTACCAGGTGGCCGCTCCATCACAGATGCACTTGCCTCCGCATGGCGTATATGCTGAGGGTTCCGGTCCGCTCCAGGACTTCCGTGTCCGGGATCTGTCTTGCCATCTCAGCTTCAGTATTCTGCGGAGGCAGCTGAGATGAAAGTGATTCAGCTTCCTGGTTTGGTTTACGTAGATGGTCCAGGTCTCCGCTCCGTGGAGTAGTGTCGTCAAGACGACGGCCTTGTTCACCTTCAGTTTGGTGTTCAGATGAATACCGTGGCGATTCCACACTGAGGCCTGCAGCCGGCAGAACGTTTAACTGGCTTTGCAGATCCATTGGGCAACCTCGTCACCGATTCTCGTGTTGCGTGACAGTGTGCTTCCTAGATAAGCGAAGGTTTCTACGTTTTTGAGTTGAGCACCATTGACATTGATTCGGAGAGCATTGTATTCCACGCTGGGTGTCGGCTGGGGCATGACAACCATTTTGGCTGTACTGATTGTTGATCCAACAGTGGCGCAGCCTGCGGCGAAGAGGTTCATACTTCTTTGCATGTCCTCCTCCGTCACGGTGTTAAGGGCGCAATCATCCGCGAAGAGCAAGTCATGAACTGTAGTCGTAGACGCACACGCGTTGAAGCCTGCATACGCCGACTGTTGAGAAGGTGTCCATCAGTTCTGTTGGTGATGCGGATACCAGGCTGCTCAGCACGGTAGGCATCCATCAGCATAGCCGAGAACATGAGACTGAACAGGGTGGGAGCCAATACGCAGCCTTGCTTCACTCCGTTGTTCACTGCGAATGCTTCGGATACCGTCCCGTTGTCAGTGACGCGCGCCGTCATCCCGTCATGAAGCTGACGCACCATGGGCGTGAACCACTCAGGACAACCAAATTTCTGCATGACTTTCCATAGTCTGTCGCGATTCACCGTGTCAAAGGCTTTTTTCAGATCCACGAAGGTAGTGTTTAGGTGAGTTCGAATCTCCTGACACTTCTCTTGTAGCTGGCGGGCGGCAAAGATCATATCGGTTGTTCTGCTGTGTCGGCGGACGCAACATTGGCTTTCCGGGAGCAGGCCTTGCTCTAGGTGACCATTCAGACGATTGAGATGGATAGGAGCGACAATCTTCCCGGCGATGTTGAGCAACGAGATGCCTCTGTGATTATCACAGAGTTGCCGGTTCCCCTTCCGTTTGTAGAGATGGACGATGGTCGCATCTTTTAAATCCGGAGGAACTTGTCCTTGGCGCATCATACCCTGGAAGAGTGTTGTGAGTTCTGCCATCAGCCGGGGCCCACCGTGCTTGTAGACTTCCGGTGGGATTGAGTCAGATCCCGGTGCTTAACCGCTGTAAATCTGCTGCACGGCCGGGATGGTTTCTGGTAGGGTAGGCGGCAGATCCAGGTCATTGTTCGTGTCCACTTGAGGGAGCCGGTCAATGGCAGCATCGGAGATGGCTGATGAGCAATTGAGGACACTTCTGAAGTGCTCGGCCCAGCTCTTCAGAATTTTCGATTTCTCTGTCAGCAGTGTTGTGCCGTCAGAGCTGAGCAGTGGTGTGGTCCCCTTGATACACGGGCCGTAGATGGCCTTGATTGCTTTGAAGAAAATTTTCATTTCCTTGCGGTCCACATACCCCTGGATTTACTCAGCCTTTCAGATCATCCAGGCATCCTGCATCTTCCTCAGCCGTTGCTGTACAAGGCGCTGGCATCTGAAGAAGGCTGCTTTGGTGGCGTCAGTCCGAAGGTCCATGTAGGCTTTGTGAAGTCCATTTTTCTCCGCGAGTAAGTTGCTGATGTCGGCGCCATTGTCATCAAACCAGTCCTGGTGTTGACGGCGTGCGTGTCTGAGGACTTCGAGGGTGGTGGACTGGATGACATTTCGCAGTTGACACCATCATGTCTCCACGGTAGCATTATCAGCTGGAGCATGCAGGTCCTCAAGTTTCTCGGTTATTTGGTTGCTGAAATCAAAAAAGTGAGCAGACAAATTTAATAAACAGTATTTAACTTACCTGGCGGCCTCTTACCTTGGGGTTTTCGTCGGGGTTGCATTCGGAGCCTCATCTGAGAGATAACGAGGCAGTGATCCATCCAACCATCGGCATCGCGGATCGCCTTGGTTACCAGCACGTCCTGTCGATCTCGCCTCTGGACGAGAACATAGTCCAGCAGATGCCAGCGCCGGGACCGAAGGTGCATCCACGTGACTTTCTCCCGCGTATGAAGGTGGAAAAAGGTATCGGTCAGCAAGAGATGGTGTTGCGCACACGTGCGCAGAAGAAAGAGGCTGTTATCGTTACAGCTACCGAGACCGTGGGGACACAGCACTCCCTGCCAGGCAGCGTGGTCCGTCCAGACACGGGCGTTTAAGTCACCAAGGACAATTAACTTGTCCTCTTTCGGCACAGTCACCAGCAGGGTGTGCAGGTCCTCGTAGAAGTTATCCTTCGCCGCATCAGAGCTTGTCATTGGAAGAGCATAGAGACTGATGATGGTGGCGAACTGATATCCCCGAAGAGGCAGGTGGAGGCTAATCAGGCGATCATTGATACCCTGTGGCAGACAGGGCAGACATCCCACGATGTCGTTTCAAATGGCAAAGGCAACACCAGCGTCGCGTCCCTCTGCATTTGGCCGGCCGCTCCAGAAGAATGTGTAGCCGGCACCCACCTCCTCCAGCTGACCTTGCTCAGAGAATTGGGTCTCGCTGAGAGCAGCAATGTCCACCTTGTAGCGCGCCAGTTCCCGAGCGACTAGCGCCGTCCTCCGTTCCGGCCGGTTGCTCCTTGGATTGTCTAAAAGGCAACGAACATTACAGGCTGCTAATGTGAGTGGACTCACCCGATCAGCCTGGAGGGTATGGCGCAGGGGATGGGGACGGGGGGTATTGTTGTTAGTTTGAGTTTTACGACCGCGTATTTTGTGATCTGCGAGCCGTGTCCGGCTGCAGAAGACGTGATAAGCAGCATTTGCTTAGGGCACCTTTTCTAGCCCCTTCCTCCGCAGGAGACAAGCAGTGCTGTCCCTAAATAGGGCTGCTCGGAAATCCCAGACGGCTGCCGAACTCCACTATGGGTCACGGTTTTGTTTAAGTTGGAGAACGACCGAAGTTAGCCTGGGCCGCCTACGGGGTGGCTGTCACCCTCACCGTAGGAATTTTTGAGAGGGGAGAGGAGGTGGGAAATTCGGGAGTCAGACATACCGGGTGTGGAGGCACACACAACACCGGAGACCCTCAACTGGTTTAGCTCACCGGTCATGTCGGTTACCCGGTGTGTGGGAAGAACCCAACTTCAAGGAGCCACAGGTGAGAGTTGGGTACTGGCTGGAGGCGGCCACAGGAGCATTCACCACCTGTACGAGACAAATGGAGCGACCGAATGCTATTTGTGTGGTGCTACCCCTAACTAGTACCCCTACACCCCGTACAAATACTAAATTATGTAGAAAGAACTAGTCCTGCTACGTCAACAGTTCGTGATGTTTTGAAATTAATAGTGAACTAGAAAGATATGCCGTGAAAGAAAACACCTACCTTAAAATGGAGGAAGAGTTCAATAGGCCTTCATTTTCAAATAGAAGGAAGAGAAAAACTGCTTAGGAAAATAAGGTCAGGTGGTAGAGTAGGGTAACACTGCAGAAGCATTTAAGAATGAGATAATGAAACGTAGAGATGGTTAGTTCTTGATCACTTAAACGTATGAAACAAAAGCACACAAAAATGCGTCAATGAACTTAATGCCTCAGCATCTTAGGATCCAGAAATGAATTCTAATGATGATAAGTATCCAACGAAACGGCAGCATTTAGACTGTAGACCACCGAATATGTACGTCTGAATGACTTCATCGTTTGGATGACTGTTGACAGAAGGAAACATCATGGTTCATGGGGGAATCGAGCTAGCGAAATATAGCTTAAGAGTGTCACTTTAATTCCCAATGGTCCTTTCTCCGAGTCATAGGGAAAGCTACAGGGAAACGATAGAGAAAATAAAAGGAAACAAGAATCAGTGTTAAGATAAATGTGCAGTCTTCGCTTGAATGCAGATAGACTAGTTAACGACTTAGTTTCAATTGGCAAGTTATTCCAAAGAAAGCTATACCTAGAAGCAAAGAAGAGAGAGCGTTTACACGTGGAGGATGCAGGGGGGGGTATAATTAGTGCAGAAATCCTAAGGTTATAAGGAAGAACAACAGGAGAATTGACAGTAAGCTTGGGTAGAGTTGAGCTACTTTTTAGTCGGAAAGGGAGACAAAAGCCTGCTTCCAGTCTCCTGCCCCAAAGAAATTTTAGCTTCGTTAGCTGGCATCTTGTTGAGTAGGAAGTAGTTTAAAAGAGTCGGAAAGAGGAGTTTTTTTGTGAAATGTCTTTGGACATTTTCAATTTTTGAACGGCTAGATTCATTCATTAAGCCAATGAAAGGACAGCAAAATTCAAGAATGGGAAGTACAAACATACGATAAAGTCTTAATTTAATTTCAGGAAGGTAGAAATTATAAGAAATAAAGCCGCAAATCTGAGCAGATATGGCCGTAATTCTATCGGCATGAGGCGAAAGATCTAATTTATTGGTGTAGCTTAAACCCAAGTCCTTGATGGAGGAACATTCATCATAGGGCAACCTTTAAAAATAAGAGGTTGCGGCAGCCTTACAGGCCTAAAACTCATGTAGCGACACTAAGTAGGTGAGAACTCCATTAGCCATGTGGAGCTTCAGGCCGAAAGAGCGTCTAAGTCTGAATGAATTTGTTCTAGGCATCGTTCGGTCGTAGAGTTAGAGAAGGAATACACGCATTTGAGGTCATCAGCATAAATAAAAGATTGAGAATGTTTAACTATCAATGACATATCATTTATATACAGTAAGAACAACAAAGGACCCAATACGGTACCTTGAAGGACACCACTAACAATCGGGGTAGCACTTGAGTATGAGGACCCCACTAAAACCTTTTGTTTTCGATCATATACGTATGATCTAATATAGTCGGTAAGGGGACTTAGAAATCCTATAGCTTCTAGTTTAACAAGAAGTCGTCTATAAGGCACTTTATCGAATCCCTTACTGAGATCAAAATAGATAACATCTACAGATAGATGATCATAACGAAAAGAGGTTAGTAGATTTAGAAGATACATGTGCAGGTTTCACAAGAGTGGTTCGGTAAAAATCCGAGTGAGTAAAAGTTGATAATTTGATTGATCATGCAAAATCTGTTTTGAAAAAAGTATAATTCAGTATATATAAGGGAGATAGGCAGAGCCTTTGAAAACCCTATTTACACATAGACAGTAGCAAAACAAGCAGATGTTACATGGCAATAGTCGTTTTAGTATATCGATCATTGCTGTCGACTAAATATATGTTTATCAAGTAAAAATGCATCAAGTCTTCTTTTAAACATTTCTACGCTTTCATCCTTAACAACTGAGGCTGGCAGTTGGTTCCATTCGTCAATCACCCGTTGGGAAAAAAGTTGGCCCGCACTTCAAGTTTGGTGTGATTTCTTTTCAGTTTGTATTGGTGACCTCGGAGACTTGTCATGTTTGCCAATTCAAAAAAGTTGGCCATCTGAAGAGCACAATCAACTCCTCTGACCAGTTTGAAGACTAAGATCATATCCCCTCTGTATTGCCTATAAGAGAGAGGAAAAATTTTAAGTCTTTCTAGGCGGCCCTCATAGGGTAGGCATTCCAATCCTTTGACTAGTTTCGTTGCCCTCCGTTGAACTTTTTCCAGCAGAGCGTAGTCATGTTTCGTCCAAGGGCGCCACGCCTGAACGCAATATTCCAACACCGGCCGGAGAAATGTTCCAAACACGCGCCCAAAAAGCTCTCCGTCAAAATTAACGAAGGATCTCCTGATTGCACCTAAGAAACACATAGCTTTCTTTGCGATATTCGCACAGTGCGACGATGGTTTGAGAGTAGGTGTTATCCATATACCCAAGTCCTTTAGAATATTTACCTCCTGGAGTTGGTGACCACTGATGAAGTACTGGTATTCAAACCTAATCATCCTTCTGGAACTAGACCGCAGTCGGATTATTTGGCATTTGTTAAGATTAAGGTTCAGCAGCCACTCATCACACCATGTTTGCATCGATCTAAGTTTTGTCGTAATTTCCGCGCATCCTCCGGTTTTTCAATCGAGTTCCATAACTTCAAATCGTCAGCGAAAATTACCTTTTCGCATGTCAGACAATCCAGGCAGTCGTTTACGTATATCAGAAACAAAATGGGACCCAGGACGCTGCTCTGTGGAACTCCACTGTGAACGGTTTCCCAGTGAGACTTGGCGTCTCCGATACAACACGCTGGCGCCTGTCTGTGAGAAAGTCGGCCAACCATTTGAGTAGGTTGCCAGACACACCCATTTGACGGAGCTTAAAGATCAGACGTTTGTGTGGAACCCTGTCAAAGGCTTTGCTAAAGTCAATGTAGACTGCGTCGACTGACAAACCCATTTCTAGTGATTTTGTCCAACTTTCCATGGATGTGAGCAGGTTTGTGAGGCAGGATCGACCACTTCGAAATCCATGTTGATATGAACTTAGCAAGTTATTCTCTTCAAGATGCCTCATCAGTTCCGTTTTGATTATCTTCTCTATCATTTTGCAACAGATACTTGTGAGGCTGACTGGTCGGAAACTGTTTGGTGATGTCCTCTCTCCTCGTGAATTTGAATTTAAAAGCAGAAAAATTGAGGGAGTGAGGCTAGTTTCAGTGGTAAAGTGGTTGACAATAAACTATTTTAACAATTATGCTTTGCTTAAATCCTCTGTAACGAAATTTTTGTTACAGTCAAGTAAGGGCGGAGTTACACTCAGACGCTTAGCCGATGACTGAACATGGAAGATTTGAGCAACAGATTTGGATGAATTGGCATCACTTAGTGCGCGAGACTACCTATGCTTATCTCCCGTGAGCCTTATTTTCGATGCTATTTCAAATATTTGTGCAATCCTTTAGTGAACTGACACAGAGCTTTTAGATGGATCTTTAAGTTGCTTTCGTATTTTTTAAGTCCGTTCTGGAGAAAATGTAGAAGAGTAGAAGAAGCTGTATATGAATTAAAAATTTTAAACGGGATAAAAGCCTGCATTTTTTGAGAATCTGCAATAGCTCATGGAAGAAGTTTGGATCGTTGATTGAAAATATGCTATGCCAACCTAGAGTGCTTACGAAATTATTTATTAATTCATGGTTTGTGTTATCAAAGTCAAGGTTATTGCATTTAACATCAGGCTTCGTAAGAAGGGAGGCTGGAAAACAACAGTGAATTTGTTACGGATATGGAATCCACAGTTAAGTCTTGGCCCAAGGCGGAAATGACACGTGTTGATGCACACCAAAATAGGCCAAGCCGGCTGAAAAAAATGCGCAGGCAACCAGGCAGCCAATCAGTATACGCCACTGCACCCAGTACGCGTCAAGCCCACAGGCACGCGTGTGGCCAAAATTCGCCAGGGGTTTTCCAACGTGAGAAGTGACCAATCTATGCAAGCTACGTTGCAGGCCAGAAAGTTCCAGAACGCTCTCTGTCAGGATTGGTCGGAATGTTTGAGAACGCCGAAAACAAAATAAATAGACGATAGTTGATGAGCTTGAGGTCTTCTGTTTTCTGTCGGCCAAGAATAAAGTGTTTTGTTCCAGAAACCGGCTTTGCCTTCTCCTATATCACACCCATCGGGATATAAAAAACTGGCGACGCAGATGTTCGAACTTATAAATACAGCAGAACAAATTCAGCAGTAAGTCGACGCACAACGGGCCAGTTTTGCGGCTCTGTTTTCAGAAATGCAAACGATTTGGACTCCGACTGGGAAGAACAAACGAAAAGAACTTGAAAACCGGATAACAGAATTCAATTACGATCCCGACGGCGGCGTCAACTTTGAAGTTTGGTACCGAAAATATGCACTTCTATTTGAAGAGGAAGGCTCAAATGTGGAGGAAAAAGAGAAGGTGAAAGTTCTGCTTTTGAAGCTAGGCCAGCGCGAACATGAGCGGTACGTAAAGTTCATTTTGTCAAAGAAGCCGGTTGATATTTCATTTGAGGAAATGGTAAGAAATTTGAAATCGTTGTTTAGTTTCTCAAAGTCCTTATTCAATCGACGTAACCAGTGTTTTGACATGGAACGGCAGCCTCACGAAGACTATGTTGACCTAGCTGGCCTATTGAATGATGTCTATTATCATGCAGACCTAGAAAATACCACTAGTCTGCAGATAAAGGCACTCCTTTTTATTAAATCACTAACTCTGCTGGAGGATGCTGACGTCCGCACACGATTGCTCGCTCAGCTATATCAGAAAGCCGAGATGACGAAGCAAAATCTAGCATAGGAGTGTGTCTAGATCATGAATATCAAAAAGAAAACTAGGCTGATTGGTAACGTAAACAGCCAACCTATGCGTGTTTTTGAAACGAAAGTGAGCAGATCGAAGACAAACACTAGTTTTGCAGGAAACCAAAGATGGCTTGCTGGCCGTGTGGTGGGTGGCATTTTGTGTCATATTGTCCATATCACACGAGAAGGTGTTACAAGTGTTCGCGGGTTGGTTACAAAGCGACACACTGTCGCGCAAAACAATCGAGTCCAGGAAAGAGATGAAATGTTATTGCACAGCGATATTCCCAGGTGCTTAGTTGCGAAGACAGGAAATACCTGACGGTCAGTATTGATGGACAACCCACTAAGCTGCAGTTCGACACGGCCTCAGACCTCACGATGATCAGCTTAGACATGTGGGAGGCTCTTGGGTCGCCTGAACTGAAACCAACAGCCGTTCGTGCCTGGGCATCAAATAACATACAAATGCAATTTGAGGGTGTTTTCCAGGCCACTATGGTTTTCGAGAACAAAGACTGTCTCACAGACATTTACGTCTCGACGTCCGAAAGTGATCTGCTTGGCAACAAGACCATCTCACAGTTGGAACTGTGGAGTCGACCATTCCAGGAGATATGCTGCGCTGTAAACATTACGGAAGAGGACCTGAAGAAAAGGTATGCCGAAAGCATGGAGATGTCAGTCGCGAAGTGCACAAAAACAGCAGTTAGTTTGAGGGTGAAGCCAGGGAAGAAGCCAGTATTCAGACAGAGTCGACGCGCTCCATTTGCAGTGCAACCAGCCAAACGTTTTCTGGGAAGACAACCTGATGTACGACTATAGTACCTAAAACCTGAGGTTCGAGTTTCCCATAAGCCAAAACACTATTTTCGGGAGGGAGAATGGGTTTTTCCCGAATTTATAACCCTGGCGAGAAAACGTGGGTAAATACATTGTCAGAAAGTCAAAAGGCGCTGTCTTTTAGGTGGAAACGGCAACAGGAATAATTAAATGACATGCGAACCAGCTTAGACGGAGGTTCACCACGGATGGCCGAATAGCCCTCGATTTGCTATCTGACACTTTTGACGTCCCTACTCCCGAAGAAGACACAAAGCCGATACCACCTGCCGTCCGCAAGAGTCATAGAAAAACACAAACGCCAAAAAACTCATCGTGGACCCGAAGAAGAAACGATATGAGGTCCACCTTTCAAAAGTGGGAGGTGTTACGGAGACCGAATTCACAATTGAGTCGTGGCCCAAGGCGGAAATGGCACGTGTTCACGCACGCCGAAATAGGCCAAGCCGGCTGAGAAAAATGCGCAGGCAACCAGGCAACCAATCGTTATGCGCCACTGCACCGAGCACGCGTCACGCCCCAAGTACGTGTGCGGCCCAAATTCGAGAAGTTTCCGCCAGGGGTTTTCCAAAGTGAAAAGCTACCAATCCATGCGAGCCACGTTGTAGGCCAGGAAGTTCCAGAACGCTCTCCGCAGGATTGGTCGGAATGTTTGAGAACCCCGAGAACTAATTAAATAGACGATAGTTGATGAGCTTGATGTCTGATGTTTTCTATCAGCCCAGAATAAAGTGTTTTGTTCCAGAAACTGGCTTTGCCTTCCCCTATATCACACCCGTCGGGATATAACAGAATAAGTGCGTGATCACTTGTAAACAGATCACGATGGAAATTTTGTAAAGAGAGGGTGGACATCAAAGCACCAAAAGTAACAAATTACAACTTGTAACAACTTACATTGTTCGGACGCGAATACCTATAACGACCGGATAACAGGAACAAAGTTTCTAAACCCTACGGACGATGACCAAAGCGAACCACAAATATCATCCTGCTATCTTGGGTGTTCTAAAGAGCCTTATTTGAATCCCAAGAAAGAACGCGTGGCAATCTGCAATGTGGAAACACGACAACAGGAGTACGAAGTCACAATCAACTCGGATGGATTCATTGAAGCCTTCAGATGAGAGTATGGTCAGAGGTAGATCAAATCCCAATGAGAGCTCTGTTAACCATTCTCGTGCCCCTAAGGAGAACTTTGGAGGAAGTGAAAATTCCAAGCACAAGGATCGGAAACAGTGTTTAGTTATTAAGGGTTTGCACGAGTCAACTGCAGTCCGACCTGAAGACCGTGTTGCTGAAGACCTTGCTTCGTTTAATGGCCTCCTCAACCAGTTGCTCCCACCAGGCGTGGAAGTAAAACTGTTAAAGAATTCCGGATCGGCAAAAAGTCAGAAGACAGTCTATGAACGCCACGACCGCGACCTTTCAAAATAATGCCAGAGAGCAAAGACCAAATCAAGGCGCTCCAACCCAAAAAACCAACCTCCGTCGCTCGCATAAATAGTTTTTTTTTCAACCGGACTACTCCCCTGTGGAAAGGCTAAAACGCCGGGAAATTTTATTACAACAACAATCAAGACTGAAGGCTGGTGAACACAATCTGGCTTTTTTTTCCAGGAGAAGGTAGTTCAAAAGAATACGAATTTTCCATTGAACCAACCGATTGTACTAAGGACAACGGCAGCCACCTCACTAACGCCAAAACCATCAGAGAACCAGTTGCCCAAAGAGATAGCAGAACTGATTCCGTAACGCCCAGCGTTCTCACTGCAGAAACCAGAGTAACCGAAACTCATCATAAACGGAACTACATGCAACATTGACGTCAGATGAGACGCATTAAGGCCCATAAAATTGACAAACACAACAGGAAGTTTGGTTGGCGCAAAATTGAAGTGCTTGTTTACAAATGCCCAAAGCCTTTCATCAAAACTTGATGAGTTAAAAATTTGCTTTGCAGAAGTATCTCTGGCTGTGATAGCAGTAAGCAAAACCTGGCTGTCGGACACAATTCGAGATAGCGAAAACACATTTTCTGGATACCAAATATATCGGAAAGACTAAGAAAACCGATAGGATGGTGGAATAACTGTGTGTGAAAAAGGTGCTAATAGTGTCCGACAAGACGAGCAAGTTTGCGTGCAGCACGGAAGCCATATGGTTCAACATCAGGGCTCTTGGCTCTCCATGTCTGGATGTCCTCATTGTCTATCGACCACCTAGGGTTGACCTAGTCGCAGACACCCACTTGTTGGAACAATTAGAAAAATTCTCCAGTCAACCTAATTTCATGATTAAGGGTGACTTCAACGCACCAGGAATTAACTGGAGCACTGTTCAATCATCATGACCGAAATCGACTTTTGATTATGTTTTTCTGCAAAAGACCTTGAAGGCACTCCTCACACAACATGTCCTTTTCCCCACCAGAACACGTGAAGGAAAAAGGGCTAACTGTCTCGACCTGGTTTTCACGAAAACATCCGGCAGCATTGACGAGATTATTTTAATGCCTCCGCCAGGTCGTAGTGATCATGTGGTGCTTATGTCGGACTACTCCTTATTCTCCGTTGCGCCTGCTATAGAGGAAACGGCGTAACGTTTGGCGAGGAAACTTTCATCCGATGCGAGCAGATTTAACGGACATCACCTGGACCTCAATGTTTTCGAGCACCGTGAACGAAGATTGGGTGTCCTTCCGAATTGTTCTTCTGCAACTTATAAACAACCACTGCCCACTAACGATTGTTCATCATAGCAAGCGTCATGGATGGCTAGACAGCAACTTAAAAGGGGAACAAACAGAAAATATAAGTTGTGGAGAAAATATTGCGAGTCTAATCAAGTCGCATATTTTAATAAGTATAAAACACCCAAAAACAAAGTGAGAAGCCTTAGCCTTAAAACGCGAAGAGAATTCGAGAAGACTTTGCTGCAAATGCCAAGCAGAATCCAAAGTTAGTCTACAATTACCTCTGCAGATGTACAAGGAAACTGCATCAAATACCGCTGATTAAGACTGCCGTGGGCATCAAAATTTCTAAAAAAGGGAACAATCCAAGTACTTTTCACAGTTCTACCGCTCAGTCTTCACAAATGAGGCAATGTTCCTTCGTCTTTAAGGGGATAACCCGCCGACTGCAAGCATAAGCCACATACTATTCTCAGAAGTCTTGATCCAAAAGGAATTTCTGACTAAACGCTTGCTATAGATAATTTCAATTTGTACCGACAAGACCGCACTGAAAAACTTGGCGGTGGTTGCCTCCTTTATATTAAGTCATCCTTTGTACATTTCGCTTTTCAGCTGAGCATTTCGTCCTTTTCTGGAAATGTCCGCTTTGCTTCAGTCATCCTCCTTCACATTAAAAAAAGCGTTAATTGGCTGTGTCTATAATCCTCCGTGTTATTCTGGCAATAAAAGCGAGCTCTGTGAACTATTTGAAAAAAGTTACAGACACTCAATTTGATGTCAAATAATCGTAGGCGATTTAAATCTGCCAGACATTGACTGGCAGGCAAATTCCTCTCCGCCTAAACATCAGAAATTGGTCGATACTATTAACTTTTCACACATGTCCCAACTGGTTAGATCAGTTACTAAAAATGACAACATTTCAGATTTAATTTTTACAAATGACGTCCACCCTCTCTTTATGAATTTTCATCATGATCTTTTCACAAGTGATCACGCAATAATTTACTGTTGTTTTCCAGTCCCCCTTCTTACGAAGCCTGAGGTTAAATGCAATAACCTCGACTTTGCTAACACAAACCATGAAATGATAAATAATTTCGTAAGCACTCTAGATTGGCATAGCATATTCGCAATCAACGATCCAAACTTTTTCCGTGAGCTATTGCAGAGCCTCACAGAACAAATCCACGCTTTAATCCCGTTTAAGATTTTTAATTCAAATACAGCTTCTTCAACTGTTCCGCATTTTCTCCAGAACAGACTTAAAAAATTACGAAAACAACTTAAAGATTAATCTTAAAGCTCTTTGTCAGTTCATTTAAGGATTGCACAAATATTTGAATTAGCATCGAAAATTAGGCTCGCGCGAGATAAGCGTAGGGAGTCTCGGGCACTAAGTGATGGCAATTCATCCAAATCTGTTGCTCATATCTTCCATGTTCGGTCATCGGCTAAGCGTCTGAACGTAACTCCGCCCCTTACTAGACTGTAACAAAAAAATTGTAACAGACGATTTTGGCAAAGCAGAGTTGTTAAATTCGTTTTTTTGCCAACCACTTTACCACTGAAACTAGCCCCACTCCCACAATTCCTCTGCTTTCTAATTCGCTTCTAACAACCATTAATTTATCGCCTTCATGTATTCAAAAGAAAATAGCACACCTAAAAAATTCACATTCGGTTGGAACTGATAACATTCCAAACTTACTTATTTAACAGTTCAGGGATTTTCCACCTTTACTAAGCAAGTTATTCTCAGTAATTATCGAAAATGATTTCTTCCCCGATTACTGGAAAACTTCTATTATAATACCAGTTTTTAAATCTGGTTCCCGCTCGGACATTCATAACTATCGCGGTGTTCAAAAAACGCCCTCTCTTGCTAAGCTTTTCGAAAAACTAATTGAAAAACAAATCACGTATTTTTGCATAAGCAATCAAATTATCAACTTTTACTCACTCGGATTTTTACCGAACCACTCTTGTGAAACCTGCCACATGTATCTTCTAAATCTACTAACCTCTTTTCGTAATGATCATCTATCTGTAGTTGTTATCTATTTTGATCTCAGTAAGGGATTCGATAAAGTGCCTCATAGACGACTTCTTGTTAAACTAGAAGCTATAGGATTTCGAAGTCCCCTTACCGACTATATTAGATCATACGTATATGATCGAAAACAAAAGGTTTTAGTGGGGTCCTCATACTCAAGTGCTACCCCGATTGTTAGTGGTGTCCTTCAAGGTACCGTATTGGGTCCTTTGTTGTTCTTACTGTATATAAAATGATATGTCATTGATAGTTAAACATTCTCAATCTTTTTATTTATGCTGATGACCTCAAATGCGTGTATTCCTTCTCTAACTCTACGACCGAACGATGCCTAGAACAAATTCATTCAGACTTAGACGCTCTTTCGGCCTGAAGCTCCACATGGCTAATGGAGTTCTCACCTACTTAGTGTCGCTACATGAGTTTTAGGCCTGTAAGGCTGCCGCAACCTCTTATTTTTAAAGGTTGCCCTATGATGAATGTTCCTCCATCAAGGACTTGGGTTTAAGCTACACCAATAAATTAGATCTTTCGCCTCATGCCGATAGAATTACGGCCATATCTGCTCAGATTTGCGGCTTTATTTCTTATAATTTCTACCTTCCTGAAATTAAATTAAGACTTTATCGTATGTTTGTACTTCCCATTCTTGAATTTTGCTGTCCTTTCATTGGCTTAATGAATGAATCTAGCCGTTCAAAAATTGAAAATGTCCAAAGACATTTCACAAAAAAAACTCCTCTTTCCGACTCTTTCAACTAAATCCTACTCAACAAGATGCCAGCTAATGAAGCTAAAATTGCTTTGGGTCAGGTGACTTGAAGCAGGCTTTTGTCTCCTTTTCCGACTAAATAATAATTCAACTCTCCCCAAGCTTTCTGTCATTACCCCCGTTAGTCTTTCTTATAACCTAAGAAATTCTGTACTAATTATACCTCCCCCTGCATCCTACACGTGTAAACGCTCTCTATTCTTTGCCTCTAGGTATAGTTTTCTTTGGAATAACTTGCCAATTGAAATAAGGTCATTAACTAGTCTATCTGCATTCAAGCGAAGACTGCACATTTATCTTAACACTGATTCTATTAACCTTTTATTTTTCTCATCTTTTTCCAGTAACTTTCTCCATGGCTCGGAGAAAGGACCATCGGGAATTAAAGTGACCCTCTTGAAACTATATTTTCGCTACCTCGGGTCGCCCATGAACTATGATGTCTCCTTATATCACCAGTCATCCAAACGATGACGTCATTCGGACGTACACGTTCGGTGGTCCACAGTCTAAAATGCTGCCTTTTCTTTGGATAATAACCATCATCAGAATTTAATTCTGGATCCTAAGATGCTGAGGACTTAAGTTCATTGACGCATTTTCGTGAGATTTTGTTTCATACGCCGAAGCGATCAAGAACGAATCACCTCGACGTTTCATTATCTCATTCTGAAATGCTACTACCGGATTACCCTACTCTACCACCTGAACATTTTTCCTAAGCAGTTTTTTTCTCCTACCTTCAATTAAAAAATGAAGGCTTATTGAACTCTGCCTCCATTTTTATGGAAGGAGTTTGTTTTCACCGCCTTTTTTTCTAGTTCACCATTAATTTTAAAACAACGCTACCTGTTGACATAGCAGGACAAGTTATGTATTTGTACATTTTATCTGCACACATTATCATGACTTTATTTCGTTACTAATGTTTGCTTAGACAGTGCCAGGACCAGGACCAGACGAACTTCCACCCAAGCTTCTGAAAGAACTCGCCAATGAACTTTCCGCACCTCTGTCAGCGCTCATTTGGAAGTCATTTGACTCTTGAACACTTCCTCTCGATTGAAAGCTGGCACATATAACTCCCTTGTAAAAATAGTGGTAGCCGGGCGTCAGTGACAAACAACAGACCCATAAGCTTGACAGGCCTCCTTGGCAAGATTATGGAAAGAATAATCAAGAGCGAATTGGTGAAATTATTAGACTCATAATGTGTTATCAAGATGTAAACACGTGTTCAAAAAAGGAAGATCCTGCACAACAAATTTGCTGCAATCGCTCTAGAGGTGGATCCAAGCACGCGGTTCACATAGCCTTCATTGAATTTCAAAAGGCCTTCGATACTATGCCACACCAGAGACTGTTGTAAAAGCTAGAAAAAATATGAATCAGAGGTAAACTCCTAAAGTAGATTGAAAACTTCCCCGTGGGTCGGCGCCAAGACGTGTGCATCAGCCGAGAGTGGTCAAGGTCTGCTGCGGTCGCGATTGGGGTTCCACAGGGCTCAGTACTAGGACCAATACTGTTTTCAATGTGCGTGGACGATTGTGTCAGGCCTAAAAACTTATCGATGACTCTACATTTACATTTGTCAGATTTATCGTGGTTAACGTGTATTATATTGCCATTTTTGAATGTGAATAGGGAGCTCAAGAGCGAAAGCCTAACTCCCTCAATAAAGTGAATTAAAGTGACCTTCTGGCTGCGGTTAGACAAGTAGGAACAAATGAAGTCGAGGGGAAGAGCCTGAGTGCCGAGGGCTCACACTTCACTAGAAGACGTTTGTGTGTTACCTTGTCAAAGGTTTTGCTCAGGTCAAAGTAGATCACGAACACTGATTGCTGCTCATTACGAAGGGAAGTGACGAGGTTACGAAAAGCGAAGTGACACTTCACACGATGTTTCGCAGGTTTCAGTCTTAGGTTCGCTGATGTTCCTGATCTATATAAATGATTGAACTGATAATCTTGACTGTGTTATCATCATGCTTGCAGATGATAGTGGAATCGGGAAAACTATTAGCTCTGCTGAAAATGCACAAAAAAACTACTAGAAAACCTTGATTAAATGGTTGTATGGTTCGACAAGTTTTTTCTGGCATTGAATCTACCCAAATATGTAGTCTAAAGCTTGGAATCTGGGCGGAGACGTTTCCCCAAACACAAGTAATGTCTGAACGGGACTCCATCAAAGGAATTAGACACGCACAAAGGTGTAGGTACAGTAGATTCCCTATTACATGAAATGTAAACCGAAATTCTTAAATGCTTTTCCGATTCAAACAAATCACTTACGTAGGGTGGTGGTATTGATTATCACGCAGACTTGTATCAAGACATTTCTGTCACGGTAGGATGCCAGATTTTGAAAGTGATTCTTTCCGACCGCGCACAAACTCTATACTCTGTGAAAAATGTCTACTTAAATATTATGCAAGTTTTCCATTGATTTTCGATGATCTTATTAATTCAACTATATTTAACAGAAAAAACGCACAAAATATTATTCCTTGTACTCATTTGATAAAGAATTATGCCCTCTTAAAATTTCATACTTGAAGGTGTTTTACGGTTTTCAAAATGTTTCTGAAATGCTGAATAATTTTGGCACTTACAGGCTGTTACATTTGAATGCACGGTTACCATACTACATGCCATATACATTCTGTGTAAGTAAAATTTGCTTATTTATCTGCGGTATAAATAAGAGGTCAAATAGTTCACATAAAATGTTGTAATGGATTTCGATCATGTTGTATACAATAATAATAACAAGAGTAAAAATAATTGTATTTAATGCCGGTTTCCAGGCATTATCAGACAAAATATTCAGTGGGGATTAGGCTGGCATTGAAAAAATCTTAAGTATCTATCATTATTAGTGTTTTTCGTATCTTTGTGTTATTCAGGAGAAAAAAACTGCTGCCTGTGGGATGATAGCAGTTCAGATCGAGGAAGGACTAGCACTAGTTCTTTTATTTTGCGGTCTCTGTGCCTTTTTTAGGAACCGGGATACTCCCATTGGCAAGAGTGCATTCGTAGACCGTTGCTCGCTGTCTGCTGAAGAAGTCTCCGGGTGCAAGCTGCAGAGATGGTGCCATAGCTCTCAAGGTAAGACCTGGGATCGGACTCAGATGCCGCGCACTCCGTCGAACTGGAAAACAGATTCTACCGTGTCGGCGCCCATTATTCTTGGAAACTGTTCTGAATGCAAAAAAAAACGGGAAATAGTGCTCATAAACAAAGAATAAATTAGCGGGAATTTTAAATATTCTGGGGTAGTTTATTCCATATGGCTATGGCGTTTACCAAAAAGAATCGACGATACTGAACTGGGTGAGCTTATGGAAGAAATAAAAAGAAATAGTGGTGACTGCTGCACCGAGAGTGGTCAAGCTGCCTCACAGTGGTACGCGGATTAAATGTGTGACTATTCAAAAGCTTAAAAAGTAAAAAGAGTCCCTTCTGTACTGGCGAAACCATAAGGGTTAATGTTTTTAAGCTCACAGTGTTCTTGCTCCGTCAGATTACGGTGCTCCGACGATAAAATTCGTCTCGTAAAGAAGTGCTGGACCGTTTCTATTTTCTTCCGTTCAATAGCGCGCAGAATGCTAAAAAGGAAAGAGCAGTATTCCAGGCCAGGCCGTACGTACATTTTGTAAAGGCGGAGTCTTATATCAATAGTCTTAACATTGCGGAGAATAAACACGTAGTTCTGCGTGCTTTGGAGACAATCAGGGCGCAATGCTCATAACGATTGAGACCGTTGGAATATGATATGCACAGATCCTAAACAACGCCAGGCACATTAATATCATAGCCATCTATGCTTCGTTGAGGCTGATGTTCATTGCCAACAACCATAACGGACCATTTGTGCCAAGAAAGGGATAGGCGCCATGTGCAGCCCCACTGGACGAAGGCCTCAAGATCATTTTATAAATGATCAAGCGTGGTGTCACGATCTGCCGACTTGTATATATAGGCAACTTTCAAATCGTCGGCATACATAAAGGGCCAACCATTCCGAAATAAACCTGGTATATCATTGAAAAAAAGACAAATATGAGCTGGCCAAGCATACTACCCCTACACGTGCGAGGTTTGATATAACATTGGAGATATTAACATGTGTGCGAGAGTACAGGTAAGAAGGCATTCAGTTCATAAGTTTACCACATAAACCGAAAGAAAAGAGTTTCAGGAGACGAAGGGCACGGTCAACACGATCGAATGCCTTGGTGAAATCGAAATGGACAATGTTCAGTGCAAAACCATTGTTCCTAGATTGTAGAACTTGATCAAAGAAAGAGAACTGACAGGTATCACAAGATCTTGTTTTGATGAAACCAAGCATGGCTGCACTCATTAGGTTTTTCTCGGTTAAGTGATACATCATCTTATATTTGATCAAGGTCTCCAAGATTTTCAAAGCTGCGGACAGTGTGTTGATTGGCCGAAAATCGTCAAATGACGTAGATTGGCCATGTTTGGGGATAAGTAGAATGTGCGATTCCTTTCACACACTGGGAAAGGTTTCACTGCCCAGAGCTAGATTAAATATCTTACACAGAAGGGACGGGAAAATATCATTAGCATCCGCCTTTATACTACTGATCGGTACGCCATCTGGTCCAGTACTATGAAATTGAAGAAAACTTCGAATGGCAACGGTTACGTCCCAGAGAGTAAAAGTCAGGGGTTAAAAGACGGCACCGGTCCAACCCCGGATGGTCGGAGGGGGAGCAGCCAAATTTTCAATAACTTTTCTGGCCAAAAAACGTTAAAACTATTAGCCGTTAATTTTTCATCGACTAAGGATTACCAATGGCGTCTAGAAGGACGGGATGCCATGTTTTTCTATGGGTTCTTATTGCACGTGAAAAAAGGTTTTCCGACATTTAACGAGCGGTTTTTCACATATTTTACCTCATCGGCTAGCCGCTTTTCTTTGGATATCCTCTTGGCCTGCTCAAAAATATTCGAATCAAGGGCAAAACGGAAATTTCGTTTTGCCAATGGAATTGACGAGAGAGTTAAAGCAACCTACGGTGAAAAGGCAAAGGGAGCCAAACCTCATCCGTGACATTAACTAATCTCTTACGGGAAGCAAAACGAGAAATAAGTGGATCCAAAACTTCGTACAGCATACCGGTACAGGTGCTCACATCCTGACATAGAAAGAAATCAGACCACGGTTAAATCGGGGGCGGAGTTTGGCGAGCCGCCAATTTAAAAAAAGGAGAATAAAAACTGCTTCCCTTAAAATCGATAGCTAGAGATCATGGGATTGGTACATTGCAATGGGATAGTATTGTGATGTTTCTGACAATGAATAAGGGTTCGGAACGCTCCTTGTCGGATGAGAGATAATATAACACTCAGAGCTACTGTGTATAACCACCATGGAGGTGAGAGAGGAGGAACTCATCGTAGACAACATGGTCGAAACGAAGAGGGAATAGTAGAGGTCACGAGATCATCACCGAGATGCGACATTGCTGACTGCATAGTCCACCGAAAAAGAGGCGAAACTTAAGAACCCGCCATGATCATCAAAAGATCCCGGAGACCATCGTCAGGGTTGCAAAATCGGAGGAAAGTATCAAGGTTGTCAAGAGCGTGCGATGCTAGTTAAAGAGAAGGTGACGAAAAAGTGAATGCAAAAATTGACTCTGCAGAGGATGACAGAAACCTTTTTAGAAACCAATATATTATCAAGAAAGCTGCCTCAAATATCAGGAGGACCCTGTTCAAAATCCAAAATTTGTGGTTTTGGGAAGGAAACAGACAATAATGACTTTATATCTTTCGAAGTTAAATGTTTGCGTAATTTGGTTTTGAAAATAGCTAATGTAGACGACAACCTAATTTCCTGTGGAAGATTATTCCATATGAAAGCATCTTTGCGAGCGAAAAACTGAGAATGGTTATTTGTGGAGCTAAGGGGTGGTGAGGAATAAAGAGTGGCATAGGGTCGATCTACCGGAGTAAGAACGTTAATTTAATACATAAATAAATAAATAAATTGTATATTTAAGGAGATTTGGGAGATGTGGGCTGGAGTTAACGCGAAACAGGAAACTGAGACCGCTTTTGTGTCTTCTAACCCAGAGAAATTTAATTTTTGCTAACTGGCATCTATCCGTATAAGAGATACTGGATCCAGGAAGAGAAAATAGTCTTAGATTTCGTTAGTATCAGGTTCAAGCCATTTAACAGCGGAACCGTACGCACCCTCATGGGAAATAAGACGTACAGATTGAGGAGTGACCTGAGTACCACGTCCAACAAACGTAGGTTAAAAGCTAATTCTGCACCTTGTGCTTCTACTGAATTCCAGTCAATGAGCGTTGCGCTGAAGTCACCCATTATCAAAACGACATGTTGGGCGTCAAGTCATTCTAGTTCTTCTAACAGACAAGCGTTAGCCTCAGGGTCATTCCTTGGTGTTCGATAGAGGCCCAGCACCTTTATCGTGAGCCAAACAATCTTGGAGCTAAATGCAAACTGTTTACTTTTTTCCGACACAAGAATAACGTGTTTTACGTAGGCAACACCACCTCCTCCCTAACGCCGTCTACTATTTCTTCGAAACAACGGAAATCCTGGATATGCCAATTCGCGCTCATCTGAGTTTTCTGAAAATCGGATTTTTGTCAAAGAGGTAATGTTGAGGAAGGTTCACCAGTGTAGATTTTCACTTCCTCTAATTTGGTCAATATAATCTGTAAACTGGTGTAAACAATTATGAGTTTCATATTTTTCAGAACTTTCATTACGGTGCAGCCGGATCCTCTATTTACGGAACCTATTGTAGCAACATTCGAATTGATTCTTTTGTATCTTTGGAAGATTGTTTCCCTAATGGTGTCAGCGTTAGCGGAGTGGTTTACCTCGTCGTTAATACAATTGGTTGATTCATATTTTCAGCTCATTTCAGTGTACTTCAGGGAAATTGGCTTACGCTTTTGAACTGTCAATGGTCCTTTTAAAGCTTTCCAGCGATGGTGATATCACAAAATCTACAATAAGGACATTTCGTGGTTTGACCACGCAGACAGAGAAGGAGAACTTGCACACATCCGGCCTCACCTGCGGAACGCGCAGGTTCAATGGGTGACCTTGGAGGTGTGACGCGGCAGCAAAATAAAAGAAGTCCAAAAAATTCCAGACAGCAATCCAATCCCTTCACTACGTGGAATGTCCGCAGGAGATCCTCACGCATTTGTCTTAAGGTCAAAGGGAACAGATTTAGATTTGTTAGGCGGGTCGCATAGGGCTGTAGTGTAGACGAGGTTCGAAACTGCTAAGAACCGATGTGTACCAAATAAATTATGCTAAGTGGAGAATTGCGTCTAAACTACAAACGACAAAAGGACGGCGAAAATGTCAGAGGATTGTTAGAATGCAGACTCACAAAAAACACAGCTTCTAGATAGCGAGTGTTGTTGAGGATTGTAATTTACTCTGAGCTAGATCCAGAAAGCTATACATCAACGATGAAGAGCAGTCAGGAGTTCAATTGAGACGGCGATCAGTAGAATGCAATCGAGAAATGAAGATCAATCATTGCAATTGACTGAAAGTAATTGAGAGAGATCAGTACATTCAAGATAGCAGCGGTGACATGCAGCAGCGAAAACAGAAGACGTCCAACACGCCGGTTGAAGCTGGCTGTTGTATTTATTTAGCACATTAAAACAAGCGATCATAGAGATTCAGGTGACCAAGAAAGATACAAAGATGCAAATTGTACAAATACCTACAGGGCAAGGAGCCTTGACTGCTTGCAACTCCTCGCATTAAACCGTGATTTATTTACACCATAGTTAACTGAGCCAGCTTAAGGCACGCTATGAATGAATTTTATCCCTCTTTTTATATGAAAGTGCTTGACAAATTATCAACAAGCATAGCTTCGTTGTTTAAATGTACCAGAAACTAGTACATTTAGAAATTTCAGCCATCGACCAATCGTGCTGACCCTGTTAAATAGGTTTTGCAAGAATGGAGGGTACGGCGTTTTGACCTTTGCTTACCAGTTTTTAGAGCAATCTAAACGGCGTCGTGTCAGTTCCGTCAAATCAGAAAAACTTGAACTCCTGCGCAAAATCAGAGACGCGAAACAGAAGGGTGAACGGTTTGTTGTGGTGAGAAATCGATTGCATTCTTTTAATACGTGTAGGAAACAGAGGAAACGCCAGTTTATGAAACGGTAGATGAAAAAACCTACTCAAAAATAGTTCAGGAACGTTTGGAGGATGATTGGATAGTTGATGACGGTAAGTATTTTTAGGATCGTTTTTCGCTTCCAATCCTTCCTCCCGGGAAGGGTTGCCCACACCAATAGAAAAATCTCAGGAATATGTGTAAACCTAGTACGCATAAAAATCACCGGCAATGAGGGTGGGGTGCTTATTACGGGTTTTGGCCTAGCTTCCCCAGCGTGTTATCGATCACATATCTCTCGCACAGAGTTAACTCCTATTTTTAGTCTGTAGCCAGTTTTGTGATTGGCCGCCTCTTTGCAGCAGCTTTTGTAGGCAAAATCTGCCCAGATGAAGCTTTGGGTGATGAACGTCGGAGGCCAGATGTGCCCGTCATTCAATTAGCAGCCAAACCTGAACTGGTAGTACAGTGCTAGTCAGATGCTAGTACAATGTCATCAGTCAGTTAAACATACTTCATTGGTTATCACGTGGAGTTGGCTGTGAGAGTGTTGTCTCACTATCTCTATACTATCGATGTGTAAATGCTCATGAGCATCCAACAACCTGACTTTTGGGAGATGCTTACTTTATCGAGCGTTATGTTAGTGCCCTCACTCTTCTCCTTGTGTAGCGTTCTTTAGTTTTGATTAGTTGGCATGAGATATTTTATTAATTACACTGTGACCACTTTGCGGAATATGTGCCTACGCATTCCAATTTTATCATCCTCTTTTTAAGTTTATACGTCTTCTAGCTATTCTGAACATCCCTGTACATCCCGGTTGACTGTGCTATTCTCAAGGACTTTCCGTTAAATTTAATAAGCACTAATGTTCTTTTGACGTAATGTTTCTCTCTCTAGAGGGCCTTGGATACGCAGATGACGGCCGGGAGATTTTTGATGACCATGATGGCGATGTAGAAAGTAGTCCTTCAAGGAAGCGTCCCCGTCAGTCAGCTCCTAAAAAACAAGTGAACCCAGATATTCGTGCGTCACCTCACGCTCCTAAGCTCCACGCATCTGGCACCAAAGATATCCGAAACATGTTTGCAACCAGTTCATCCCAAAATTTCAAGCCACACGTAAGTGTTTATGATAAATATTGTCTGTACTTGATTACGTTCACCCCCGTATATAAAATTAATTTACATATTTCTGAATACACACATTCTGACCGACATCATCTGCGTGGACTTCCTCTTAAAGATTATCGAATTCCAGATCCATTATTACTCGAGTCATATCCCACCGAGGCTGCCAACTGTTTCACATTTAGGCCGCATATATTTACAAAGCTGTCAAAAAACTTCTTAGTTAAGTGAGTCGGCTTGTCAGCTTTTGGATTGTAGATTGAATGCTTTGGAAATACCGCTTGTCAGTCCACTTAATGTATCAGAATTTGTGCATTTCATGCGTTACAGTAAGTTGTTTGGGAACATTGGCTCAAATAGGATTAAACTTATGGCTTCCAGTCGGGGTTTCGTAACTCAGTCGTTTAAAGCGTTGCCTGCACTCAAACCTAACCCTTGTTGTCGTGGGTTCGAGTTTCATCAAGGTCTCCGAATTTTTCATAATGGGCTAGATAAAAAATGCCAAACTACCTCATTTTTACTTGAGAGCACGATTTTTCACAACTTTTAAGTTGCACATGTTAACCGGAGATCAGTATTATGAAATCGCCCTTACTGGACCCGATGTTTTGAGGGTTCCTCCTGCACAATTTTTAGGAACTTACAGTGTCTTTCATCCACCATTTGCATTAAAAACCCGTAATCGCAAAGTCGGTAACTAAGAAGATCACGACTCGAACAGCTATGTCTGCCTTGTCTTCGTTCCTAAGTCAGCTAAATTTCCATCTCAGGCGGGGAATACCAAAGTCTCGAATCCTGCTTCCATTACTCACCACGCTAAATCTGCTGCCAACTGAGCCATGGACACATTCTTAATACCCAGTGAAACAGTCAGGGTAGGTGAGCGCGCTAGGTTTATAATCTCGGGTCCCTCCTGTCTGGAGTTGAACTGTGACCGTCTAACGGTACCCACCTGTTAATGCTTTGATCCGAAGCAAAAAAACGTCCGCATTCAATTTTCTAACAAGTGTGGATCAGTGGACACCACTTTAAATAGATTTACCTTTCAGCGATCATCCAAACACCTCACGCATGCTTTACGATTACCACGTATAATTACATTTTGACCAATTTAGACCGGTAAAACGGGTAATTCAAAGGTGGAAGATGCCGCGCTGGATGATCTTCTTGCCGAAATAGTAGGCGGAAATACAACCAGGCGGTCTAGCGCCCCTCCCGCGTCGATAGGGATGGCTCATTCCGAGCAGAAGAAAAGCAAAAGAATCACTTCGGCGATAACAACCTCGCCAACGAAGCCTTTAACACGCAAGGAGGTGCGGAAGAATCCCTTCTCTCTGAAAAAGTCAGTCAGGCGGGAGGACGGTCACCCGAATGATGCTGATTCCAAGTATTTAGAACGCGCCCCATTCTCGCAATCTTCTGCCAAACGCACAACATTGACACCGTCAAATGCCTCTGACAGGGTCACAAAAATATCCCGGAATTTAAACAGTGAGTTTTTTCATTCCCTATCTTATCTGAGTCTAACGCCGGACGATCCTTGATTGTCAGTTTATGTTCATTCTGCTCGCAACGTAACGAAGAAAACATGAATAGGACTTCTTACAAATGTTTGAGACTAGCAGAATTACATAGGTATATGAGTATCTGGCCCATTTGTAGAATAAGACATCTTGGCATGCTGACTTATGTTGGAAAATTTGACAAAAACGTAACATGTGGGAACAAAGGATAGGCCAGCGAGTAATACGGGACCGGTGGTAGTAGGATTTTTATGGATGTAGCTAAGTGAAGAAAGGGAGAGTGCCAATCTTCCCCAAAACCTATTATTTTTTTCATTAGGGTCAACATTTGTTGCCGGGTTAGTGGGGTCGCACAGTAGTTTGTTGCCCCGACGAGTCTGGATTGTGAGATCCGATGGCTTTGCCTCATGCCGACCAATATGCGTGATATCATTCCTAGCTGATCTGACCCACTTTTATTCGAACCCTTGACGGGAGTACAAATGAGGACCGCTTTGCGCCATCTTTCTTTATCAAAGTAAAATGGATGCCTTTTGAAACCCATGCGGCGTCCTAAAAGTTGCTGCTTGGAAAGTTGCCATTCGATCCGATACTACCGTCAACGAAATGTGTAACCCTTCTAACCCGGTAACTAATGCTAACCCTAACGGGCGCAATAGATAGAGTTAGGGTTATTTTGGCATGTAGTATGGTCACCTGTTACACACTGACCTATCCTTTGTTCCCTTCGTTGGGCCACATATTACGTTTTTACCGAAAATTATCCCAGCCGTCTTTGAAAAGTCACACACAGGAAAGCACTCTCTGTGTTATGTTTAGTCCAAGCTTTCTATTGCCTGATCAGTATATATTTAAAAAAAGAGTTCACATTATTGATTTCTCTAAAGATATTTCTACCATATTATTCCTTCGTTTACTTTTATTTGAAATTACAGTCGAAAATTACCGTTTTTTAAATACCTTTTACTCTGTTGCAATTCAAAACGCCACTCTCCCGTTTGAATACTCCCCCACGATATCTCTAATATTTCATACATATTTTCATTGTGCTGCACTGAAGTCTCTTGAAACGCAGTAGGCGTTATGGCAGGTCCGGAATAATAAGCTATCATTACGAAACCTGTGTATACGTTTAAGTGCCTTTCAGGGGTATCTTTTAGTACCTAGCTATTTCGTACCCAAGGCCATTCAGTAATAAGAGATTAAAACCAGAGGACCTTTGAGGTTGAATTTTGTAAGGCTTTTGGATGCGTTTTGGCAGACGTGATATAGGTACTGAAAGGCAAGAAGAAAATGTGAACCGTTGGAGTAGCGATTTTTTCACCGAAGGTTGTCAAGGCAGATGAACAATGTCAACAAAGACAAGGAAGACTGGTCATACCCCATCCCTAGGCGGTGCACCACCGAGGCTCGAACCCGCGACCTGTTGATCAGAAGTCCAACGCTCTAAACATTGTTCATCTGCCTTTACTACTACCAGCCGTTGTGCGGCTGCTGGTGGGGCTCCAGAATGAGCCCCAAAGTAGAATGGGACAAGTGAGTACCGTTAGCGATCAGTGAGCATTAATCAACGAACGAAGGTTGTCTTAGATGACTACGAAACCGGCATGCAACGACGCGTGAACTTTGATTATCGATATCATGACATCGCTGGTTAAATGCGCGTTGTTATTGTTTTTAATAATGTAGCTGTAACCGTATATGGTCTAGCAATCCAACATTGTAATTACGTTTCTTGGTACAGCTCGGTACAAACGGATCCTTTTTAGTGGCCTGGATAGTTTTTCATGGTTGCCTTCACTAAAACGTTGACTAATAAGGATTTACCCGTAAGGCCGCAGTGTCACGTTTGCCATGCACCAGTGTGCCCCCCCAGTAGCACTGCCTCTGTTCGCTCGCTACTGATTATTTTCCACACATGTCTGCGCATATTGAAACCGTTCCGCTCTTTGCCACCAGTGAGCAAACCAAGTAACAAGCAACTATGCTAATTGACAGACTGGCATGCCTGATTAACAACCTATTGTACTTTCTTGAGTCATATTTAACAAACGTAAAAGCATACTATGACTTGGCTAAAGTAAAGACTTTACAAGAACCCGAATTGCAGAGGCTCTGAACGTCTCAGGCCCGTTCGGGTTAAGTGGTACCTCATATAAAAAATCGCTAGAATCATGTAGCCTGTCTGAGCAGTGGTCTAAAAAATTTGCCCTATTGGTCTCCAACCACGGTCCCCGCTCGTCACGTCCTCTCCCCTAAGGCCTTGTTCTTCGGTCTTTTTAGCCTTTACATGATATCCTGAGAAACCATTCGTGCATATTTTTCGTCACTTGTAGCGTTATATTTAGCTTTGAGCCGTTTGAATCCCTAGCTAAATAAAAAATTCTAATTTACAGTACGTTTACTTTGAAAAGTTTCTTCCGATCAAACTGGAACATATGAGGACTTCTCGTTTTTATCCGTCTCGAAACATCTTTTAGAAAGACGGTTTTAAGAGTCGTGTGGAAAGTTTTCTTCGTCAACTTCTGATAGTCTTACAAGCAACACTTTAAATAGTGTAGAGTAGGCTTTCTGAAGGTTGATGTCTCCTCATGTAAGCTTCCATGTCCCGTTTAGTTGGCACTTGTTTCGTTGGGTGCAATTTAAGCCAGAGTTGTAGTACTTTCATGTTCTCCTGAAATGAGTTTCTTGTATGCAGCCCTCAACCAAGGCAGAGATGGAGGGGTCGAGTTACCCTCTTTAGATACCTGATGTTCAGAGGGAATGACCGCCTTGATTATTGGAACCGTTTATTATCCTGTCTTTGCCTGCCAGCCTCCTCTTCTCAGCCCAAACCAGAACCTGTGGATTTGACGAATGAGCCAAAAAGAAGTTCGGTGACGCAGGTGCTTGAAAAGGAAAACAAGATGGTCACCGATGAGCTTTCCTCTATTCTGGAAGATGACCAGTACAGCGATAGCGAACCTTCAACCGTGACGGCGACGGCCGCCGACATCGCAGCTCCCTGGATGGCTGAAGAAGGCGAGGTTGCTGACGAAGGAAATGGTCCGTCGACGTTGGATTACATAGAAGAAAAGGATAACGAAAGGCTTAATTTCTTTTGGTTCGATGCCTACGAGGATTCAAAAAACCAACCTGGTAGGTGGAATTGTTCTTTACCCGCATTTTTTTCTTCGCAGCTGTCAACAGTTTGCCCGGTTAATTCTTTACGGGATAACCTACAGAGTCGCATCGCTTCCATTTCTCAACTATTTTTTTCCCCTGTTATCTAGAGCGATAGCTTGACCTTATGATTATTGAAGTCTTCACTTTACCATTAGTGGCCTCCCGATTTTTCTTATTTACTGCATGGAGACTAGCTGTTTAAATTGCTCAAAAAACTTATTCTGAAAATAGAATCAACTGATAGATGGAAAATGGGTTTAGTTTATCTTAATGGTCATAAATATTTGAAAATTGAAATCAAATCATAGAACTTGGCGCTCTGAGCACCCCAGTTTCTCCAAATCTAGAATAATTATCAGGGATATGTACTTCTCAAATCTCCATCTAGTCTCATCTTTGCTTTAAAAAATACGAGTACTATATTGGGACAGGTGGATTAATTGGCTCTTGAGCTTCAAGGTAGGCTGCCCCAAACGGAACCATTAGGGCAAGGCTACCTGTATTATGGGAGGGGGTTCCTTTTCCGGTGTCCTAACACTTTTAATCATGCACGAGTTTTCTGGTCTTCCTTCTTCCGCAGGTGAGTTTGGGTAAATTTAGAGGGCTCAGCTAAAGATCGAACCTGTCACTAAAGGACATGAACATCCAAAACGAAGGCGTATAATTAGCATGCTCTTAATCACATGAAAATTGTTTGCTAAAAGATTTTTCAGATAATTGAAGCATTTTTTCCGGAATAAATTTAAACAACGCAAAGGCGACGAAATAAGCAGCATTTAATGACGCCATAAAATTTCGCTACTTCTTATTCAACTGCATATGGTTATTGTCTATTTATAATTCAAGATAAACTGTCAAATTATCACGTTTCATCCCTCCAGTTCGATATATAATTGGACAGCTTATCTGGAATTATTAATAGGCAATAACGGTATGCAGTTGAATAAGAGGTTGTGAAATTTTATGATGTCATTAAATTCTGATAATTTCGTAGCCTTTGCTTTCAAAAATATTTTCATTAAAAAATGGCTTCTTATGATATTTCGCAGATGACTGCTCAGATCCTTGATCTTTTTCCAGAATAAAGTCGGAAAGATAATTGAAACATTTTTGGCCGTTCATGCGATTCCCTGACAGTTAAATTTTTTGTCGAAAACCAAAAACTTGCTTTTCTCTTTATCTTGGTTTCGGTTTCGTTACCTTTCCACAGCTGTAGGCTCCGTTCTGCAGTTATACATGCCTTGCGGGCAGTCACTTAGATACCAAAATATTCCTCAACGGCTTAACTATGTGTCCGTGCAGTTACCAATTTAAATATTTAGCAGAGTAAAAGCAGACAGCAGATAAAAGCATCTTATCGGAAACCCGAATGCCTGCTTGACAGCAAAAGTTGCCGGCAATGTCCACCGTGTGCCTAACAGCATGGTAAGCGGAGGGACGGTGACTGGTGCCGCATCTACCACGCGATCCTCTCTCACATGGACCCAGTGTCATGACCAAATCAAGAAGACCGGAAGCGGGAGTGTGGTTGGCTGGCGTGGCGGGGACCTGCACTTAAGCGTGTCACCACATCCCCGCACATGTGGCGTTTATTATGGTGAGCATCCCAATAGCGCCTGCATACCTCCCGTTTTGGTACAGCGCACCTACCGCGTGGCCCATTTTTGGGGTCCTACGTGAGACCCATGCGCAGAGCCGTCGTGAGCACAGGAAGTCACCGGAATATACTTTAACTCTGAGTTCCACTCAAACTACAGTCTTGACAGTCGTTGACAAAATAACATCGAAACATCTTAAAAACACTTAGGACACTTAGGGGTGGAAGGACAAAGAAGCATATCGCCCTTCAGATCAGCCCCGTTAGCTATGCTCAGATATCTACACGGTGAAACTGAGACGTTCAGTAAATATGAATGTAGTTTGTTTAGAGATGCCCAGTACTAGCGTATGATACTCGTTGACCCGACTTGCTGTCAACTGCACAAATTAAAAAATGGCATTAACCACAATTTAAACCGTTTCATTCATCCTTCAGCAGAAAGAATAAATCCATTTAAATTATCTGCGACCGATACACAACAAACAAAACAATTAGTGGCAGGGTGTGATCGGACAATAAAATCACCAACCTTTAACTTTCAATGAGGACCTTGAAAGCCACTAATTCGTTCTCCGAATATAGAACGCGTAATATTCAGACACGTAAAAGAACTTTTGTGTATGTAAAGCAGTTCAGAACTTAAAAAATTGTGCTCACTTCGCTTTGTTTTGTCAATTTCAGTTTGTTTTTGGCCACTCTTTTGCTCCTACCCGGTTTTCCCCACTTTCCTTATTTAATCCACTCATTAGCATCCTTTTTAGCTTAACTCCACCATGAGTTGCCGTTCTTTGGATGGTGGATTAAATTGTTTCTAAACCATAATCTTCTAAATGCCAGTTCTTTTAGATTAGGCTCATTTTGACCTTTCTATCCGACAGACGAATGGAGCGCTATAGACTATGCCACGGAAATTGGTTCAGCGGAGCCATTTGCACTTTAAGACACGTGATTATCCGACAAGTTATATTAAAACCCTCATATGTTCACCGTCATTGACACTTTCTCATCGGTTCTGCTAAGAACCCATCATCTATTCACCTAGTCTTTTTCGACCAAAACTTAATCTCCTGTCAAACTTCCGCAGTCCCTTAAGTTTTAACGTAAACCAACATGTCCTCATTTCTAGCTTTTAACTGAAAATTATCGTCTTCTTACGTCGCCTTCTTCATGAAAAATGTACTGTTTTTTTTTAAATCTGCGCATAGGTGTCATATTCCTTTTTGGCAAAGTGCGTTCTAAAGATGATCCGTGTGGTTTCGTCAGCTGTTGCATCCGTGTTAAAGATCTTGAACGTCGATTATTCTTTCTACCGAGGCCTTCTACGGTGAGTTATGTATTCGAATTTATATTTCTTTCACAATCAAACTTCCGCGCATTAAGCAGCAGCGATGGGATCGCATGCGTAAACGCGTGACGCGTCCTTTGTGCTGCACTCAGTCGTTGATGCTCGCTTGCTGGATGGAGTTTTTCACTTGATTTAACTCCATTTCAAATCTTCAACGCTTAATGACAACGCTTTGGTTAAACCATGTTTCTGGTTGAGCATGACAGAAACGGGTTATTACTTCTCGATCCTACCTGTGCAACTCACGTGCAGTACCCGAGTTGTCTTAAAATACGGAATACGTTTTGTTTCAGAAAGGACGCTGGTTTAAGGAACATAACTACTTATATATAATAGAGTTCCTACAAAGACTAGGGGACCGGAATGGCCATTTCTGGCTTATTAGCCGTCATCGGTCAGTCATATGCAATCCCAAGTGTGTATGTTACTAGCCGCAGGGAGACTGCTTCCAGGGGCTCTAGATTGAGCCCCAAGGCACAACGGGATAAGAACGTTCCGTAACTTGATCGGTGAGCGCCACTTCCTCATAACTACTTATGGCTAGTAGGCTTTGTGTGCTCCTCTGTATGGGCTAACGCTGCTGCACATGCCGTTGAACAGTGCTTTCCATACCGTACGATCATCAACTAGATCGGTTGGTGTTACGTACCCAAAGACCATTTGTTTATCGTAGCCATAGGTGTAAATTGTGAGAATCGACATCGCTGGTGAAGTTTCCTTTGAAGTTATCGGGATCAAAACCGGAACCTTCTTATACTATTTAATCTGTTTCATTGTCTTCGAGATTTTCCTATCGGCCGTCTTGCGCTGTACCTTCTTACGGAGCGTCTACCACACGGGATACTGTTTGTGCAAATCTCACTCACTTGGGGAGGGGGCAAGTTGGGTAGATAAGGGGTAGAAACGTCACGTCAATCCGCGATACTTTGTGGCTTACGCGCCAAAGTGCGAGCATCCGCATGTAACTGGGATTGGACTCCTTGGTTGGCAAATTCGGAACGTCATGCAAGGAAAGCATGGGCACCTTAATGTCGTGTCTAACTGCAATGTGTGTGACCGTATTTTACATATTCACTTCCATTCACTGACAGAGTAAACACTCAAGCTCTCGAGATTTTATATCCTGCATAAGCCATTGGTTTTCTTCTTTGCCATAAGTATCTATAATTGTCTCTGATCTGGAGACGGTATTAACCTGATTTCTCCTTATTTCGCTTATAGCCCGAACAAGAGTTTACAGTCAAGGAAGTTTACCAGGAGCTCCGTGAGCTGACCGGCAGGTGGAAGATTGAAAAGTTCAAATGCAAGGTTAGACGATAACTTACTACAAAGTTAACTGTCGTGACCACTACCTGTTCTTGTTTTATTTACCAGTTAATCTGTTTTCTTTGATCACCACTCAATTTCCTCCTCTGAACCATACATAATTCCTTAACTCTTTCTCTCCTCTTTCACTAGCCAACTGTCAAGAAGTATGCTTTTGAGCTTGCGGATGTGCCATCTGAAGCAGAGTACTTGGAAGTGCGCTATCCCGCCGCATTCCCTGCTCTCCCTGCGGATCTTTCCGGGAACACCTTTTCTAGGGTATTTGGTGCCAACACATCCTTGTAAGTTGCTCTTTTTAGTTTCTGTCCACCCTGCATCCACTTCACCAGTTGATCTTCCATATTAAGTACCTTGTTCTCGATCTGAAGGATACAGTAGATTCGTCATTAGGTAGGTTGAAAGTTCCTTCGTGTGGAAACTGAGGTAAGAGAGACCTTCATCTACCATGGTGGCCAGACGCATAAGTATATACTCCTGATATTTTATTGGAAACATAAGTAGAACATGCTGCAGACTGGGTACTGGAATGGCCATTGCTGGCCTCTTCCCCATCGTTAGCCAAACATGCCCCAACCCGCGGCCGAATAGAGGTTTGAAACCCCGTGAGCTGTTAAACCAGCATTTGAGTCAACCGCTCTATTGTTTGATTTACAGGCCCATATCTTATAAACTATAACCACAAATATGCGAAACCAGATAGGATTGACGTTTACTGAAACCAAGCACAATTGTCCGTATTCCATGCCGCAGTCAAGGCAGGTGGGTGAACACGCGTGTAAAACGTCGCGATTCATAACTTACATTAATTGAAGAAGTTGGTCTGTTGCAGCCGTTCGCCCTTCAGAATTTCCGGCATTTTACTGTCTCCTCTTTACGTACATCAGTTGGGAAAGCTCAAGCTATATTTACTTCTATGATTCACCAAACTGACAGCACGGGTACTAGCGAAAAACCCCAAAGCATAATTCCCGGAGCTCCTACCGCTGAATGACATAGCGGTGAGGGGCTCGGCTCATAAGTTGGTTTCATGTTCCCTCTATGTTTTCTGGTAGGTACTGCAGTTTTGGAATTGACGCTTTTTAATGTCCTCACAAATTACTACGCTAACTTATACCAAATCCTTCGGAATGAAGTTTTTAGGCTATTTATCTAAAATCATACGGGAAACACTGGGAGACTAATGGATAAGCCCAACCCCTCGCCGCTATGTCATGCAACGGTGAAACAGCGGCGAAACACGTGTCTTTGATTTTAGCTAGCACCTGTGCTGTCAGTATGGTGAATTATACATGTTTATGCTACCGGCTGCCTGTCGGGAATTTATGGATACTACGCGGTTATTCCAGTGAAGCTGAAGGATTTCGGTTCAAATATTAACATTACCTTTCGGACTGAGCCCAGAAAGCTTCATTCCGAAGGACGGACTCCATGGTCGTGCATTAGTTTCTGCGGGAGATTGAAAAGCTTAGAAAGATTGGCATCCATTTTTAGCAGAATTTTGGTTAACTCAGAGGCTTGGCTCGACAGTAGCACCTATGTCCAGGGTCGAACATGCTAGCTCCTCCGCCGAAATTGAGGATTATCATTTTCCGTAGAACGTTTGTTGTGGTTTTGCTTACCTGTTTGCCGTAGTTAGTTAGTACTTAAATATCCGAGGTGATAAGAAAGTTGAAACAAGTTTTATTACTGTAAAATAATACTAATCAAATTAAATGTAGTATTATCGATTTAAAAGGCCCATCGGCCCTTTAACTCTCCACCTTCTTTTGCACTCAGCCTGGAGAACCTAATACTGGACCTTCGTCTGCGCGGGCCCTGCTGGTTGGAACTGACTGGAGCAGGTAGGTTTTTTCATTGCCTAAAAGCTGCCTAGATGCATCTGAACCTGTACCGACGGTCCTTGTTATTTATGTCACATTTCCTGCCTTTGCTTCTGAGACTGCGACCAAGGCACTGATAACGGTATCAGTGCAGTTTAACGGCAAAATTCAGCCTCTCCGATGACCTTGTTTGTCAGTTTGCCCATTTAAAGCATAGAGGTAGGAGTCGTCTACCATCATGCATCATGTGAAATTTGCACGGCTCTTGAGCATTACATTGTAGAAAGTGACTACAAGAACCCGTTTCTCTCGTCCCGTGAAACGTGCTTTCTGAACACCTTGGGTCTTAAGAGCGAGAGAGGGAGGTCACGAAATCTTCACTGAAAACGTCTGCCATTCACATTCATCGGGATAAAATTAACTAAATTCCGAGAGAAAAAGGACAATATGTTGACATAGGAAGATGCAATTACTAGGATGACAGGTTTGATCTCATTTTTTGACTTTACGCCAGAACTCGTATAATCGGTGAGGGGAATAGGCAGCATCACCGAAAGGCTGAGCGTCAGGTCGTTACAAAATGTCGTTATATACCAGAAAAAAGTTAGAAGATGCCAGTAGTAGAAGAGATCACGTTCACGAGTCGAATAATTTTCTCTGGAATAGCAGGGAAAACTACTAGTTAACAGTAAATAATATCAGATCATAGGGACCTCTAGAGATCCTCAGATAAATGTCAAAGAGGTTTGGCAGGAATGTAAACGTCAGATGCAAAAATGCTGAGAGGGAGTCGACATGAACGACATGGACGACAGATGACGGAAAGAGTGCTCTTGCTTTGAACTGTCAAAGTATTAAGGATTAGAACATTATCCTTGTCGAAAAAATCGTTACTTTCTGACTTGTGTTTAGAAGATCATTTTCTGACGATGCTGCTGAGATTTTATCCAAACCTTCCCCAGGACATGGGAGACCAGTCAACTTTTTAACAGGGCAACCAACAGCCGTACTGTAGGTATCGGATCTATTGAAACGTTAATCGAAAATTTGAAGTGTTTTTCCGATTCGAAAGGAAAACTTAGCGTGGTTGTAACAGTGATAATCATGCAGCATAATGCCACGACATTCCAGTCACGCTGAGATGTCGGTTTGTGAATTCGCTTCTTTCCGACCGCCTGCGCAAAGTGCAATGTAAAAATTCATACTTGAGTAGTATTTTTTTGTCTTTTGTTTTTCGATACCCCTATAAATCCAACATCTGAAATCGAAGTAGCGGAATATGCTTGTCTCGTTGTGCCTTGGGGCTCAATCTGGAGCCCTCGCAGGCAATCGCGTAGCGACTAGTAACATGTATGTATTATGGAATGCGGACAGAGACAAGGGAGACCGGAATGATTATTTCTGGCTTATAAGCCGTCATCAGCCAGTCATACCCAATCCCAGATGTGGACCACCATGATTTCGAACCCACGACCTTTGGTCATTGAGCCGAACGCTCTACGCTCTAGATTGAGCTCCAAGGCACAACGGGACAAAAATGTTCCGTAACCTGATCGGTGAGTGTCACTTATTCGCGATCACAACCGACAGGACAACGAGCCTGTGGCTCATTGTTAGAGCGTTTGACTCAATGACCAAAATTCGTGGGTTGAATCCTAGGCAGTCCACACCAGGATCGGGTATGACTGGCTTATGGCGGCTTATAAGCCAGAAGTGGCCATTCCGGTCACCCTTGTCTTTGCCGGTAATCCATCATCCAACATATGTTCTCTAAAGAATGCACAAAAGTATCATAAGGAGATTGAATAAACGAATAGATGCGATGGTATTTTATTGGACATTTAACGGTCTTTAGTAACCTCATGATTGCAAACTTGTACTTAGATTTACGGTGACTTGGAAAATCAACGGACAAGATCGTACTATTGAGGTAGTCATGTTTACAGAGTGATTTTACAGGCCACCAATAAGAACCACCTTTGAAAGCCAACATCCTGATTAACTATCTTGGGATTTTGATGTACGACACTTTTGTTGTAATCCCACCTATTTAACCCTTTCCTATCGAAAACACATTGTAGAATTTTGGTTATTATTTCATGAGATGAGCCATCTATTGTATGATAAGCACGCTTAACAACTAATGAACGCACATATGAATGACGTCGGATCATCTTCCTGAAACGGAATGAGGTGGGGGGATAATATGATAGCCTGAGATACTCAAGATTATCAGGAGAAAAGGACAGATTAACCTGATGGAAGAAGAATCTGCAAGTCTCGAGCCAATCCAGCCGGGAAAATTGAGCTGGGATCTTTTCCTTAGGATTAGATGATGTGAAGCAATTTTGAAGGCAGATGAATAATCAAGAACTGCACATTATCACGCACACGACAACCGTTGCCTAGACCTTCGATGGGACAGTGGATCACAAAAGTGATAGCATCCATAGGTTCTACCTGCTAACTATAGGGGAACAGAGAAAGCGGAGGAAACATGCCGATAGGTAAGCGCTAGTTCAAAGGATTTATAACCAAGATTGTTAGACTTGGGAGATGGGAGTGATTCAGTTGACATCAAATGCAAAGCATCTTAGCCTCCTTGAGAGACGAAATGAATTAAAGCCAGTGCTAACTGACTGGAACAATTTTTTTAGGAAAAGTATTGAGATATCAACAGGTCCGGTATCTGTTGAACCAGGCACATTTCTAAACCGATTCCCACTTGAATCCAACGACACAGGACAGGAGCACTTGACCATACTGATAAGTCCTTTGGCCGAAACTTGAACTCAGATGGAGAGAAAAATGGGATTTGCTAACTCGTCTTCGTCGACATAAATCACTGTGGTTTATTGGCCAGTGCGACTTTTAAGATTTGTCCAACTACCAGCAAAAGAAGGAAAAAAGTGATTAACAAACGGGTCGTTAACTTAGCTAGTTGTCAGTTGGCAACCTTCTAACCTATGGCGCTTATCGCCCCGTGATATTCTCAAGCTCAGATCGCACATGCAACAGAGGAGTCACATGGAGAAACAACCGAGGATCATACTTGCCTCTCAATCAGCTATGCAGACTGGAACCATGTTTTAGTGGTGTTGCGTGTGATCATTTGAGGTGCATAGGCTGATGAGTAGAGATGTAGTGTTGTGGTATATCTGGCGGTGTTATACCTCAGGTTTTCATGGAGACACTTGTGACCTAATAGGCCCATGCGGTGTGTGAATGTGCATGGGCAGTGCGGACAGTTGAGTCGGGTGTGGCGGGTGTATGCTCTACCATCGTAGTCTGACCTTGTCCACCTTATTCTCCAGAGAAGGGTGGTGCAGGGACAGTGACTTATGCGCAACTTAGTTTTAAGTGATAGTAGATTTGCAATTCATCTACCGTTCTCTCTCTTCCCGATACCCACCTGTGCCCAGTGTCCAGACATTGTCGAGAAGACCGGAGTCGGGGTTGGGCGCAGGTGACTTATATCCCACAATAGCCAAAAATGGCGGCAGTGGCAGGTACAGCATGAGCCTGCACCTACGCGCGCCCAATTTGAGCACGCGTACCCCCCCCCATGTTCTGCATTTGTAATGGGACCGCATTCCAGAATAATAACGCCTGCCGCACCCTGATGTGACCTCCCTGTTGGTCCAGCGCATCTTCCACGTGGCCCGTCTAGTGGGCACACGCGACAATTCGACCGTCGTAGTCCCACGATGTCCACCATATGCTCCACAAAAAGGTGGTGCAGGGACGGTGACTTGCGCGTGAATTAGTTTTAAGTGATAGTAGCCTTGCGCTGCAGCTACCGCACTCTCTCCTCCCCAAACTGTGCCCGGTGTCATGATGTAGTCAAGAAGACTGGAGGCGGGAGAGAACACAGGTGGCTGGCGCGGCCGAAGCTGCCCCTGGGTGTACCACCACACCTGGCTCTGATCCCACGGAGTGGGAGCGCCATAAAGGCCACATGAAAAAGGAGCCATTGCAACCGCTAGTTCTCCAGTTAGCCACTCACACAAAACACACATCGGGCTGACCACGCGGTCCGAGCTATCCCGTCAGCTTGCAACCTTCCAAGTTACGGATTTTAGCGCACCGTGGTAGTTTTAAGTGCGTCAGCTTGTTTATAGTGAGGAAATGTGCTGAGCCGTCGATCTCGGTCTCCACCCCACACCCAACATCAGACCACCGTTCGAGTCGAGGCTGACGGGTCGCCGTACCCGTTTTTGCGCGCCACTGCACGACCTGGCCCCCATAACGCACACACCAGGATTCACTTAATCAGGGGATATGGAGGAGCGATCGTCGTATGACTCCCCGTCCACTGGTCAGCCACTCATTACACAAAACACATACACTGGGCCGACGGCGTGGTCTGATGTAAGCGTCAGATTGACAGCCTTACAAGCCACGGTTACGAGGAAACCGTGATATTCTCAGGTGCATGATGATTGTTAGGGTGCTTTTATGTATTGTTATAGGTAGTGTGGGCTGATGCGGTTTAGCCTCTGGTGGTTTACCGAAGGTTGTCGTGGAGGTGCATGTGTCCTGATGGGCCCATACGGTGTGTAAATGTGTGGGGGCAGTGTGGGAAGTGGAGGCGAGCGCGGCGACTGTATATCAGAGTCCCAGGCACTGTTTCACCAGACTGTGCGATAGATTCGCAGGTGACCGACCAGGCCAATGCGTGAGTCGAAGTTTCGGTTGCAGGTGAAATCGAGTGGGGCTGCGGGTTGTTCGTGGTGGTGGAGGTGGCAGTGGCGGTGAGAATGGCAGGATCGGAGGGTGTGCATGGGGTATCGATGCTGTCGACGTTGTGGTGAATTCCGCTGTCATGGATGCGCATTTGACCGAATAGGCGCATGCGCTGAGGAAATGCGCGAGAACAGTGAGGGCAGTTGTGGCGGTGATCTCTGCTGTGTGTTGGTGCTCCCGGCCCTGGTTCACCAGTCTCTGTACGATGGATTTGCAAATGACCGACCAGGCCGATGCGTGAGATGAATGTGCGCTCGCAATGAGGACAGTTTAGGAGAGAGTCCCCATCGCTGGTAGTGGTGGTGGCGGCGGCGATGGTGGTTGTGGTTGTGGGGGTTAGAGGTGCTGAGTATTGGGACCTGGTCTCTATGGTGGTGCGAGTAATGGAACAGGTTCCAGGGTTGATGGTTGGGGGCTCCGAAGGCGGGTTGACAGAATTTGATGTACAAGTCGGAATTGTCGGATTGTTTTTGCTTTGCGTCCAAAGATGTCCGATCAGGCCGACTCGCGTGCGGAATATGCGTTGACAGCGCGGACCTGTAGAAAACTTTTGGGCAGTGTCGGTGTTAGTCCGGGGCGCTGGTGACTTTCGTGCCGCTCTTTTGGCCTTGGCGGCGCTGCTCCGGTTGGCTGCCCCTGTCTTCACTGTCCTCCTCCAGGCCAATCGGTTCCGGGTGAGGTCCTCCCAGGTCACCGGGTTGACCTGCAGTTGCTTCAGGGAGGTCTTCAGTGTCATGAGAGCGTCGTACTTGGCCACCTTGTCGACGAGAACCCGTAGTGACATCTCCATAGATGAGTCGTTTGGGTAGTCGTTCGTCCTCCATCCTTACAAGGTGACTCTCCAGTGCAGTTGCAGTTGTTTTAGCTGAGCGTAGATGCTGAGAAGGCCTGTTCGTTCCAACGTTTCCGTGTCTGGGATCCTGACTTGCCCCTTCAGCTTCCATATTCTGTGGTGGTAGCTGAGGTGGAAGTGGTTGAGCTTCCGCGTCTGATTTTGGTAGCTCGTCCGAATCTCCGCTCCATACAGCAGCGTCGGCAATATGACAGCTTTGTACATCTTGAGTTTGGTGCTGAGGTGAAGACCGTGTCGATTCCAGACCAGGTTCTGCATGCGTCCAAAGGCTTGGCTGGCTTTGGAAATCCGATGGGCGATCTCACCGTTGGCTTTGGTGCTTTCAGGAGAGATTGCTGCGCAGGTACGCGAAGGTATCCACATATGTCAGTCGGGCGACATTGATGTGAGCTGCGGTGTATGTGGTATTGGGCGGCAGCTGATGTATCACAACCGTTTTCTCAGTGTTGATGCGAAGTCTGGAGTTTTCACAGGCGGCAGCGAAGAGGTCCATGCTCCTTTGCATTTCCTCATCTGTCGCTGCATTGAATGCGCAGTCGTCAGCGAAGAGAAGTTCGTGGATAGTGGCTGTGGATACGCGCGAGCGGAAGTGCATCCACCGTTGGTTAAGGAGTCGGCCGTCCATCCGGTAGGCGATGCGGATCCCAAGGCGTTCGTCACGGTAGGTGTCCCTTAGCATGTCAGAGAAGGTGACACTGAAGAGGGTAGGCGCAAGGACGCAGCCCTGCTTCACTCTGTTGGTAACTGCGAATGCTTCGGATACTGTCCCGTTGTCCGTAACGCGCACCATCATCCCGTCGTAAAGCTGACGCATCATATGCGTGAACCGTTCAGGAGAGCCGAATTTCTGCATGATTTTCCACAGCCCGTCGCGATTCACCGTGTCAAAGGCTTTCGTAAGGTCCCCGAAGGTAGTGTAGACGTGAGTCCGCATCTCCTGGCACATCTCTTGTAGCTGGCGAGCGACGAAGATTATGTCAGTTGTTCCTCGGTGTCGTCGGAAGCCAAATTGGCTTTCAGGAAGCAGTCCTTGCTCCAGGTGAGTTTTCAGACGATTTGGGAGAATGTGGGTGAAGATCTTTCCGGCGATGTTCAGCAGCGAGATCCCCCGGTGGTTGTCACAGAATAGGTGGTTCTCCTGCTTCTTATAGAGGTGCACAATGTTGGCTTCTTTGAAATCCTGAGGGACTTTTCCTTGGTGCCACATCTCCTGGATGAGCGCTGTGAGATTTTTCATCAGTTGGTGTCCGCCATGCCTGTAAATCTCAGCAGGGATCGCATCCGAGCCAGGTGCTTTCCCGCTGGAGATTTTGCTGCACGGTTCTGATGTTTTTTGGAGTGAGGGCGGTAGATCAAGGTCGGCTTTAATTTCCAATTCAGATGGCGTCGGAGATGGTGGAGGGCTGGCTGAGGACACTTTAGAAATGTTCCGCCCATCGCCTCAGGATATGCGCCTTCTCAGTGAGCAGCGTCCTGCCGTCGGCACTTAGAAGAGGGGTGGCGCCTTTGACGAGAGGTCTGTAGACAGCCTTGGACACACACACGTCAGTTTGACCGTCGTAATCCGATGATGTCCACCTTATGCTCCACAGAAGGGTGGTACAGGGATGGTGACTTGTGCGCAACTTAGTTTAAAGGGATACTATACTTGGACTGCATCTACCACACTCTCTTACCTTATCCGCCTGTGTCCGACTTGTGCGCAACTTAGTTTAACGGGATACTATACTTGGACTGCATCTACCACACTCTCTTACCTTATCCGCCTGTGTCCGGAGGCGGGGTCGGATGCAGATGAATAATCTCCCACAGAGTGTCAGACCGGGTTGTGACATGAGCCTGCACCTACACGTGCCCATGTTGGGTACGCGCACCCGCATGCTCGACATTTGTTATTGGACCTTATACTTAATATCGCCTGGCGTACCCTGATTCGGTCCCGGTGTTGGTCTAGCGCATCGACCACGCGGCCCTTTTTTTTTGGGGGGGGGGGGGCAAGACACAATAGTTCGACCGCCATATTCGACCATATCCACCGTATGATATGCAGGGACGGTGACTCGCGCTGGACTATAGTGAGAGTAGACTTTCGCCGCATCTACCTCACTCTCTTCCAGTCCCCCCCAACTGGACCCGGTGTCCAAACAGAGTCAAGAAGACCTAGGAAGGGAGAGGGCGCAGGCCCGCGCACTGTAATCCAACACCAAGCAAGAACACAACGGCACAAGAGAGGGGCGACTCGGATCCCAACTGAGTGGGAGTGCCACAAAAGCCACATTAATAAGGTGCCATTGCAGCCTGACTCTCAGTCCGCTAGTCGTCCATTGCGCACAAGCGCATACACTTGACTGACCAAGCGGTCCGAGCTATCCCGTCAGTTGGCAATCTTCCAAGCCACGGCTTTTAGCGCACTGTGATAGTTTCAAGCGTGTCAGATTGTTTATAGTGAGAAAAATGTGCTGAGCCGTCAACCTCACTCTCTCCTCACCCCCATAATCAGATCACAATCTGAGCCGCTCATTTGCCTGATATGTGAGTGGGTGCATTGGCTGACGGGTCGGCGTACCCGTCTTCGCGCGCCACTCACAACCACAGATAGAAAGAGAGAGGAGGCCGGTCTTAGCCGTATCCCAACCGCCTTCCATCTGCCATTTTGACACCACACTTTCTGCCTCTTTGTAGTGCCCCTTCAGCCCCAACTGAGCTGGTGCAAGGTAGACTATGACTTCTCCTACCAGAAACCCAATACTATAATGAAACTGAGTGACGCGATTAGGGCTCGCACGACTGCCGCTGACGATACTTGTTTGCCGTCGCTACCACAACCACCCCCTCTACGACTGGTCGCTTTGGATATAAAGTCGGTGGTCCGTCGCGAGACCAACTCCTCCGAGGTTAGTTTCCTTTCTCTGGCGGAAAAGTTGATTATCTCTTCCCTCTCTTACGTCGAATTTTGCTTTGCCCCAATGCAGTGAGCTACCAAGCCAGTCTGCCTTCTTCTTATCACCCGTTTTCGCGGAGTTGTTTGCAATCCCAACTATCCGACGTCCGTTTTGGGATTTTGTTTTTGTTTTTATAAGAAAAACATAGGGCTAACTTCTGTGAGCGAATGGTATGTTGGATTTAGAATTGTTCGTAACTTGGATGCTGCTAATAAAGGCGATCCTGTATCGTTCTAAGCATCATAGGACGGTCGCGTTAAATGTTTTTTTTGATTTTAGATAATCTCCGTTGGCCTTTTAATCGACAACCATTGCTATCTTGATCAGCCTGCCGGCTCTAAGACATTCCAGTCGCATTATCTGGGTGAGTTTCTCTGACTGACTGCATACACTCTTCGACTTTCGTGCCCTACTGCGGGATAAAAACTGCCCCATCTAGAGGTATAAGTGAGGGTTTCTGTTCTAAGGAAGAGGTGGGTTTCTCAGTCTTACGAATGCTGCTGGCCGACTTTGGAGCCTTTTTGTATGTGGTTCGCTTTTTCAGGTGGCCGATTGTTTTGCTCACCTATGCTCCTATATTTTTCCAAGTGGTCATCGCTTGCTCATTCATTCGGGCGAAAAGATGATCAGAATGTACTATGTTACAACCAAAGCCACCGTGCATCAAGTCCGCGACTGGTGTGTTCCGCGCTCCTTCTGACCTCTCTTGAAACTGTCGCCTCTTCAACTTTTATAGATATTCTCGAACGATGAAGATGATAAGAGACCGGTAAAGTTTTCTCTGGTTGTTTAAGAGGTCACCGCCAGAGTGTTTAGGTTCAGAGGAGACCATGTCGTGTGCGTCGGCCTGGTACGCCTAACTCCAAAGTGACGGCAAATCGAAGGCAGCAAAAAGCATAAATTTATCTGACCTATGTATATATACATTTTCAGTAAAAAAATTTCGGATGAGTCTCTGTGACTGCGGTTTGAGTGATCGGGCACCTGAATCATTTGCTTCTTTTTCTCAGCTTTTGAACTTTCAAGGGAGCCCATTATCTTTAAACTGGTTTGTGGTCTACTTTCGCGTCCTCCAATTACTGTCTTTTGTTCCCATTCTCAGTTTTATCTCCACCAAAGGGTTCTGTGCTCCCCTACGACCTCTCCAAGAAGCTGCCCTCTTGGGGTGCACAGTATCAGCCACCAAAGTCCGTTACAGCTACTGGTGACACCACCAACAGCGCCTTTTCCGGTGGCGTCGATATTGAACCAAACGAAAGAGCTCTATTAGGACGTCTACTGACACGTATCCATCGCCTCGATCCAGACCTCATCGTTGGCCATGATCTTTGGGGCCATCAGCTGGACCTTCTTCTACATCGCCTCAACGCACACAAGGTCCCACACTGGCACCGGATTAGCCGTTTGCGGAGGTCGGCCGGCTATTCAATGATTTTTTCACGGGTAGGTCATCACTCATGCCTCCTCAGTACAGCTGACCGTTAACCATAACAGTCGCGTGATCGGTTTGATGTGAGTCTGCCACGTCGTTGACATTGGCCGAATAATATGCAAAAAATGCTCACCATACCCGGTGACTTGGCTGCCACTAACCTTTTCATTTATTAATTGCTGCTCGTCAGCCAGACCTGAAGTGCCTCTATTCCGTCTTGTGATCAGGATGGCTTTATGAAGTCTGAATACTCCGGCAGCCGACAGGGTGTAGGTCCGTAGCTCAAACTTTAGACTATTCAGCTAGGGAATGGAGCAGACCCAGGTTTAAATCGCGACTTTTTCAGCCTCTAGTTGGAGTGTAACTATCCGATGATGACAACTGAGTCAGGAATGTCTATTTACGTCCTTCGTACATTTTACAATAAAAAAAGGTCTGGTATGAAGAAGGAGACACGATGCCTGGAACATGAGCTGTATTAGCCTGAATTTTCGAACAACCTTCTTCTTCACTTCTGGGTAGTGAGAAGTACCAGTCTCTAGCGCCGCGCTAAGGCCGGTTGGTACATGAAAGCATTGTCTGTCTTAACCAGTTCCATTTTTCTGAATTTTGCCATCATTCTTCATCGCTTACGGAGCTTACTTTCATTGCATTAGTACACACCAACTGTCGGTGACACATTTAAGTGAAATGTGTGTTTATTGTTGTTTTGGAGGAGGCTAAAGTAGAAAGTCCTGTTATTTCCCCTTGCAGGGTTGGTTCATGCGCAATGCCATGCCTGGTCGCCTAATCTGTGACAGCCGGGTCTCCGCAAAAGAACTTATTAGGTCTCGTACTTACAACCTCAGTGAACTAGCTCACCAGGTTTTACCTCCAACTCAGCAGCAGAAACGCCAAATTCCACCCTCCGTGCGCGCCCAGTTCTCACAGTCGGTTGTCGTCAGCGACGGTGGCGGCATCAGCCAGGAATTCCTCTCGGGTGTTGACCTTGAAGTAGATTCAGCTGACCTGCGATGCCTCTTTGCTTCCTCGGCTCATGTCAAGGATCTGATTGACTTCTGCCTCTCTGACGCTCTCCTCGTGCTGCGACTTGTTCACCAAATGCAGGTACCCGTGATCCCCACTCCGCATACTCCAACACCACCCTCCCACCATCATCACATTACTTGCACACTTTTATTTCTCAGGTTTAGTTTTCGTCATGCTGACTTTCCGTAAATCCATTTTTTGAAGATGATGATCAATCAGTATCAGTATATATGGAGTAAATGACAGAAGCCCTAAAAACTCCATTGAAACTGTACTGGTAGGTACGTATGGAAAAAAGTGGTTGTAAAAAATTTTTTGCAGGTCGTTTTATTATCCAAAATATATTAAACTGCAAACAAAATATAAATTCTAAATGGTGTGGCATTTGTGAAATAACAGCGAAAAACACATTCACTGCATTCGTATTATGAAATTTTCGTCCGAGTCAACGTTAATGTAGATAAAACAATCTATTTAAATCAAGGGAGTAGTATGCTTATAGTTGTTTCAATAATTAATTAAATTGGGTGAGGATTAGGGTTGACTCTTAACAGGTGATTAACCAAACGTTTTTTGAACACACTCACAATGGGGGAATGCACAACATGCGTCGGTTAGGAATTCCACTGATGAATGACTCTGCGTGAAAAAGGAGGAGCGTTTATTGGTAGCAAACATGTCTTCGTAGATTCGTTTCTCGTGCCATTTCTAAAAATCATCCCAGTTGCCATCCAGATCAAGCTCCCTTGGCAACTGAGATGTTGCTATAAGGTCACCTCTGTTTTGTCTATAGTAGGTGAACAGGGATTTAAGGCATTCATACGCTGCTCGTAGGTAAGATTTTTGAACTCATGGACAACCTTTGTAGCACGTCGTTGTACGTTTTCAAGAATACGGATATTTTTCCGAACCCAGGTTGCCAAGCCTGTATCGCATATTCCGGTTGCGGTCGCATAAATTGTCTATAAACCTTATCAAAGCTATCCATATTCAAGTTAACAAATGTTCAAACGAAGATATCTCTTGGAAAATTAACCACTTGAAACCGTAAGTTGGCAAAAAGACTATGGAGTATTCATTCAAGACTACTCAAACGTCGCAACGCGTCGTATGATAATATTGCGATCGCTGAAATAGGAAGTTTATTCGTCTGAATTTTCAAATTCTCGTTGGAGCTCATCCTCTGAGGCAGTCGCAGATAAAGGTGATGGTGGTACGAGCAGTGCAGTATTTGTAAGACGTAGTTGTCACGCAACCACATGCCTGTTATGTCTGGCAGCTCCCTTGGTCATCGGCGAGATTCGTATCTTGCGCTATCCTGGCGTGTTAGTCCGCCCTCGAGGCGTTAACTGCCGTAATTTTATCCCAGTTGTTAATTCTGGGCGTAATAATTACTTTGCCATTTTACTCGCCGTCAGGGGAACTTTTGTTCGCTCGCACAATCCCCAAATATTCTTAACTGCTTCCTCGAACTCACCCCTTCGCTTCTATCGTAAATCCATGTTTCTTTATATGGCCTTGACGCGTCAGTCGGCTTCCAACCGAAGCCCCCTTAAGAATGATTCATCATTTGCTATTGCAATTTGCGGTAACGTCGTCCTTCGGGTGTTGATGTACCGCTATTAGGATGCCTTTTGTGCCCCCTAAACGGGCCACGTGGTAGATGCGTTGGACCAACACGGAGGCCACATTAGGGCACGGCAGGCGTTATTCGGGTTGCGCTCCCATAACAAATGCCGAACATGGAGGTGTGGTGGCACGCCTAGGGGCGGCTAGGACTTAGGGGACCCAGTCGCGCCAGCCACCTGCGTCCTCTCCTGCCTCCAGTCTTCTTGACTCTGTCTTGACACCGCGTTCAGGTGGGGGAGGAGGAGAGAGTGCGGTAGATGCAGCGCAAGTCTACTATCACTTTAAACTAAATCACGCGCAAGTCACCGTCCCTGCTCCACTTTCCCATGGAGCATACGGTGGACATCGTCGGACTACGACGGCCGAACTATTAGGATGCCTTCTAATTTATGCTTAACACTCGAAGCCTACTGGCACTTGGCATAAAAGTATCCTCTGTGGGGCTTCTTAGCTGACGGACCCCCTGAGTTTCAAGTTTGATGTGACGTCCTTCGAAAACCCTTGTGCAACCCATCAGGAAATCGCATTTAGCATGGTTGTTGCAAATTGATTCATAATCAGTTATTCGAGACTTGATCTCTTTGATGTTTTTACTCGAAGACTATGCTCAACACCCGATTACTTTTCAACATGGCATGTATACGGGCTTTGTGGAGTGTGCGCTCCTGTAACGTTAGCAGGAGTTGCTAATGGTGCAGAAATATGGATGACTCAAATACTGTATTAGTATCACTTTCAGCCTGAAACATTTGACAATTTTGCGTTAAAATCTCGGGTGTGCAATCTGAGTTGCCGCATCAGTGGCTGATGCGGCCACAGAGTCCCGAATGGGTCCTTCCAGTAGCCCCGTGTCGTAAAACAGCTCCATTGTCAGCCACAATAAGACCGATTCTGTGGACAAAGGATTGGTACCTGCTATCCTACGTTCTTGTTCTTGATCACTCGTCATCTGAGAAGGCTATCTTCCAAACAGTAAAGTTTTGTACTGGTTGCGATTTTTGGCGCATGCTGAGCGGAAAATTACTGATTTCTCGAGAGTTTACACTTACTGTACATCCCTGTTTTCCTCCCATCTCCTAATCCTGCTGAACATTTCTCACCCTGTAGGCGCTTCCGCTGGCCAATCAAATTACGACTATCTGCGGCAACGTGCTGAGTCGCACCCTTGCTGGTGGTCGATCGGAGCGCAATGAAGCCCTTCTGTTGCACGCTTTCAATGAACAGGGCTACCTAGTGCCAGATCCGCCTTGCTATGCTGGTGCTGGTGTGGGGGGTAAACGTGGGGGCAGCCATCACGACCGCGATACGATCGCGCAGGAGACGCTGACAGAAGGAGAAGAGTACGTTGCCGCCGCCGGTGCTGGTGGTCGTCGTAAACCCGCATACACCGGTGGTCTTGTTTTAGAGCCGAAGAAAGGTGAGTCCGGCCTTAGCCACGCCCGTGTTCGATTAGAGACTTTCGGAAGTCAGGGTCGATTAACCGATCAGTGGATTTTCATCAACCGATCAAGCATGAATTGCCAAGGCCAAGTGGGACTGACTACTAGAGCTTTAAACGAACAATGAGGCAGTTATCTGTAATTTTCCACTGCATTGATTGGGGCGATGCTACATAGGCCTTCCGTGTCTTTTTGCCGATTGTTTCACTGGCCGCCCACCAGGACACCGAGTTCTGTTCTGAAGTACACACATTTTTATTTGAAGTTTGATTAATCGGTTTTTCGAGTAACATAATAATCACCTCCTCGTCTTCTCCGTTTTAGGCTTCTATGATAGCTACATTCTTCTACTGGACTTCAACTCTCTCTACCCGTCCATTATTCAAGAGTTCAATCTCTGCTTCACTACAATGGATCGATCCTTCTTAACCGCCACTTCTACTGATGACGCCACACAGTCGGTACGCCAGCATGCGTCACCTTCCCTCTGTTTTCCCCCACTCTCCTCTGTTTTTACTCGTGCTCCCTAGCCTTAGAAGAAGCACGTACAACCTTACCTGCCCAGCCATAATGTTACTGGCTGAATCTATCTCGCTAGATTTTCAACGTAACAGTCTGGCTGGAAGACTGAACTATGGAAGGCATCACAACTGAATCTGAATGCCACCGTCTTCGATGATCTTACATGTCGGGATGAACTAGTAAAAGCAAATAAACCCTAAATGACTATTCCTATATCCCTGGTCTTTGTCGCCTACGTTTCCCTATTAACCCAGGGTGTAAGGTCTAAATCCGATGGTGTAAGAGATCTGCGTGTTATTGGCACGCGTTGGACTAGAGCGAGTACCGTACCCGCCACTCCGTCCAGTATCGCCTCCCTCCTTGGTTCAGTTTTTCTACCTGAATATTGTTGTAGAAAGAGAAGCCGATGCAAGCGAATTTCTGGGTCCTAGGATCTGATGTTGCGCAAGCCTTTATCACTAATCCATTTGGCACACAGGTCACCAGTTTCGAGGGTAGTATTTCCGTCGAGCACTTCGAACGGACGGACCATTTCCTTTCTAGGGCGTCTTGTCTATGAAGTAGCATGTTTCGTTTGTTCGTTGCACTTGCAGCTTTTTTTACACTCCCGTTTTCCAGTAACACAGACGTATCCGGCTGGTTGTATGGGCAAGATTGCTTCATCTAGTGCAGATCGGACCTTCCAAAAAGGTACAAACTCTTCATCTACTATTCACTGTGATTTAGTATGTTTAAAAAATTTATTTGGATATCTTTGATTTAATACGCGGATTTGAACTCCAACATGAATTTCTAACTGCCAAGATGGCTAGTGCGTATCGCGTTTGGCCAATGACTGGAAGATTACCGACGATAAACCCCCATTTTCTTTAATTGATCTTAGTTGGTTTCGTAGACTGATGTAAAACGGATGAAGTACCTAATTTCCTGATGCCCCTTAATGACTTTCAAAATTTATCAAAAGTGGCAGCTTGGAAGTTTGACAACTAATTGGATAACTTGTTCTTCACTCGTGAGGGTCAGGCTGCGATGACTGTCGAATTGGATAAATCTCACCCACTCGAGATCCCCGTGCCTGTCGTGAACAGCCTGTAGGTTTGTTTGGATTCGCGAAGGCGCAGGTTCAGCCACGGCACCAACATTCACCGCCAGTCGTCTGAGTTTTTTTGTTTTTGGACTGGTGCATGTGGGACAGAGATAACGAGGTATTTACTACAGCAGCTTCAAAATCGCGCACAGGGCATCACTGTACCCTCAGAACAGCAGTGACCCTAATCGAGCGCAACTTACGACCGAGACTGCAGTGAATGTTAACTAGGTACATTGTTTCGGATCATGCCACCGCTTTCCACACGAGAATATTTTCATCTCTTCGTTATCCATCTAGTTTAGACACAAAGTCTTGGTGGTAATGCTGGGATGGCCTTGGTACCTTCCTGACCTGCGCCCATGGGCCTCCATCGACCTTGTTCTTCATAGAGGTAATATGAAGGAGTATTTCCGCCAGTTTTTCACTGAAAACTCCCATATTGTTATCATGTGTTTGCGTCGGTGGGCAAATTGTATCAACAACCTGTGGTTTTTATGACACTTCTTTCGTATATCGGTCTCGAACCAGTTTGTAACACACGTTAGGTATCAGCTTTGCGTTATTGCACCTGGTTGCATCCTCGATTGAATCGATTCGGACAATTCAGTGACCAATAGTGAAGTTACGAGTCAGCAGGGTTGATAAAGTTCGTATACAAATCTTAGTTTCCCCTTTACCAACAGCCAAACCTTTGTTTTAACTATCTTTACTCGCTACTAGTCATGGTTTGGAAGATTTCAGTCTGGCGAGATGATTTTATTTCCATTTAGAACAAGAATCAGACTATACTTGTCCCCTCAATGCGGTTTTTATGACGCTCCGACTCCTGTAAAATTCGAGACTCTGACACATGTGAGGCTAGGAACTAGGTTATATGTTGCACGCATCTGCCAGTCGTTTGATTCATTGCAATTTCAGGTGGCCACGGAAGCCGGGAGATACAACAGATGCATCAAAATCTGCTTCACATTAAGCACGTTTTGTGCACGTCATCACTAAACCCTCGGTACAGCGGTGAACCTGATCATTTGTGACCTTTGAATTAACTTCAACGCATTTTCGTATATACTGGAGTAATTTCTATGGTTTTTGTTAACCCAAGATTTTATGGCTCAGAATATATCAGTGGCGTAGCTCCGTCAAAATTATCAGCCTTTCAGTCTTTTGCTATTTTAACGCATGTACGCTTCCTGTGCAAATGTTTTCAAGGACTCTAGGCCAAAACAACAGCGAAACGGAACGCCCATATTCCGTCTTCTAATGGGCCTGATCGATGAAGACTACGCCCATGTAACATGATTTCCCATTTTATTGAACATTGAGCGCATTTTTATTTGGTAAAAGTTATCTGTGTCCTGTACGGGATATCACGTGCTTTGATTTGAGCCCGTCATCTGACAAACCAAAATTTTCCGTTCTACAGAAATTCTTTTTTTCTTCTTTTTTACTAACGAAGCGTTCAGTTATTTAATGGAGGGCCTCCAGCTATTCACAGAAATCTAGAGAACGTCTTCTAAGCTCTGCAAGGCCTAGGCTAATGCGCTTGGTTTAGAGAACTGAACGGGCAAGGTTGACAATTCATTTGTATATCGGACTTTGAGTTCTTGCACCAGCTCATTGTCATAGTAGTTGTAGGGATTTCCTTGCTTTCCTCCTTCAGTATCTTCTTCTCCAGGCCATCTTTACGTCATCTGTGCATCAATCTGTCTGCAAATTTTTTACAGAATGACAGCCAAGATCTTATTTCGGCTCTGATCGCCAGCGTCACGTCTGGGGGCGGTAGCAACGGCACTGGTGCCAATGGCGATCAACAGAGCCGCTTGCCCACCAGTCGTGCCTTGGGTATTTTGCCGATGGAACTGCGTCGCCTCGTAGACAGCCGACGTGAGGTGAAAAAGCTCATCGCCGCGGCCGGGGATTCCGATCCCGTGCGTTGTGCCCAGTGGAACATTCGTCAGATGGCTCTCAAAATCACCGCAAACAGTGTCTACGGCTGTTTGGGGTTTGCCGCTTCTCGCTTCTGCGCCCGCGGCTTGGCTGCCCTTGTTACTGGTCTAGGCAGAGCCCTGCTCATCAACACTCGCGACGTCGTGGAGAACATGAACTATGAGGTGCCTTATCTCTCCCCCCAATCTATTGCCATGCCGTCATTACGTCCCTTAACGTGGGTCTGTACGTTGTACATTAACGTAAAGCACATCGAGATTGCAACCTCTAGTTTCTTGTTTGCTAATCAGCGTCACCCATGCAGTTAGAAGGATATTTTTTGTGTCCCGTAAGTAATCATGATTGCCTCTGTTGTGTGCAATAAAATAGATGCGTTGGACCAAGCACTGGCACGATAGGCGGTATCGGGAATGTGCACCCCTAAAGAATGACATACGTCCGGGTGAGGTTTGTTTACACGCCTATGTTTGGTCTCATGCTGCGCCAGCCACCTCCCCTGAGCCCGCCTCCGGTCTTGGTCTTGACACCGGGCCCCAGTGGGGTAGGAGGAGCGAGTGCGGTACATGCAGCACAAGTCTACTGCAACGATAATCTAATTCACGCACAGGTACCCATCCATGCGCCACCTGGATGTGGGACACACAGTGGGCCTTTTCGGCACCGCCAATAGGCACCCATACTTTTTAGGCCTACAATAACTGAAAAACGCCTACTTTCAGTTGGGCATTCTGGCTTTCGAGTAGACTCTGCTATGCAATTTGGAAACTTTGCGGACACATCTTTAGTCAATTGAGAAATATTTTGGTATTTATGTGGCTACCTTGTAATGCGTTTGGACTTACAGAATGGAACGAAACCGATAACAAAATAAGGAGATAATCCAGTTTTTTGTTGGCGACAAAAATTATAACTGTCAGGTATTCGTATCAATGGCCCAAGTATTTCAATTTCCTTCCCGACTTCACTCTAGAAAAAAGATGGTAGACGTGGACGTTCGTTTCCTTTAGTGACGAGGTTTCGTCTTTAGGTGAGCCTTTGAATCTGTTCAAACTGATCTACAAGAGAAGGAACACCTGACTTTTGATGTCTAAGGACATCGGAATAGGAACCCCTCATAACACAGGTGGCCTAACGCTAACTTCCAAGGAGATTAGAAGTAGGGTTGAGTATGGGGTTTGCGTTACCCTAAAGCTTTCATGTTGTGTTATATTTTGACAGACTAAAAAAGCGTCTTAGAGTTCAACTGAGACCAATGAAAACGGTGATGTCCTTTATCGTTAACTGTTATTCTTCGTCCTCCTATTCTCAGTTCTCTCTGTCTGTTCGCCTTCCCTCTTTTAATCTACATCATTATATTCAATAACCTTCCACTTTAGGTGATCTACGGCGACACCGACTCCATCATGGTCAACACCAACTCCAAGGATCTGCTCAATGCTCTTTCCATTGGCGAGAAAGTGAAACACGAGGTTAATCGGCGCTTCCGTTTGGTGGAACTCGATACGGACGGCGTCTTCGCGGCGATGCTTTTACTGGCCAAGAAGAAGTACGCCGCTCTCTCCATCGTCAATCCCCTGGCGTACGCTGAAAAGCTGCGTGCACGGCAGCCCTCTCAGGAGCCGAATGTTAGGACCGCCGCACTGCCGCCGCCGCCGCCGCCCACAAAGGCCGAGTTGAAGGGTCTGGACATTGTGCGGCGCGATTGGTGTCGTCTTGCAGCCGGGGTCGGCAGGGCCTGTGTTGACGCCCTACTCTCCGGCAAGCCAAGTGAAGAGGTGCTGGATCAGATCCACGCTCATTTGCGCACCGTGACGGAACAAGTTCGTCAAGGCACTTTACCCCTGCCGGAATTTGTCATTACAAAGGTTCGTCTTTTGTATTCTCATTTTTGTCAGTTTAATGCATTTATTTTTTTTACCAAAAAGACTGGATGGAGGAAAATGGAGAGATTGCACTCTGGCTGGTAAAAGGGCACACATTTTCGAAAAAAGAACAGAATCCAATGCATGCAAGGATGCGTGCTCAGTTACTGCTGAATCCAGCTATTTTTATGAGAACGTCACCTTTTCCTCTTGCAGAGGATTAATTAGCAGACTTTCTTACCAATTAATGGGAAGAACCAGTCTTAGTCTTGTATAATGTACGGACTCAAGAATTCGGTACAAATATAATACTTTTTGCGGCTGAGTGTAATCTGTAAGAAGACTCAGGTTCTTCTTTACTTATGCGCCTTGCAAGTTGCTATGATATTATACAGTCCGTCATGTTGATATGCTTGCGAACTCTACAAACCGGCTGCCATACTTCAGTTAGCAAAATTGTAGTGTCATAGTTTTATATTCCCCGCCACATCTTGCTCGCATGATTGAGGACAACTGCTATGGTTGTACAAAAGTTCCTGAGTGATCCTTGCACACTGTCATTGTTTTATCTATTTTTTAGGCAAGCATTCTTTATAAAATGTGTAGGAAATGTTGCATCTCCTTCGACCAAGACTCGAGCACAATTTTTAGTTGTTAATGCTACTTATACAATAATCCAAACCTGTTTTTTAGGCATTCACAAACCTCAGCATGCGCATGAACGTGGAATTTTTTCAATTATCTGTGATGGCTTTTCTATGTACAATTCTTTTTCATTATAACCTCAACCTAGTAGTTAATTCACATGTGCGTGCATCATTTTCTTGTGATTTTATTTCGTGCAGTCTCTCCGTTAATACTTCTTCAGGACGAACTTGCTATTCATGGCGATTACCCCTAACTCGCCTGGCTTACCTCATCATTAGTAACAGCATGCAGCTTCTAATTTAACCTCAACAGTTTTCTTACGGAAACTTGTTGTTTCTGCTGTGTTTTTGCACAAATTGTTGATGTTAGCCTTCCCCTGATCACACTCTGCAGATGTTGACAAAAAACCCCGAGGACTACCCCGATGCAAAGTTGCAGCCACACGTGCAAGTCGCCCTACGTTTCAATCAGGCCACAAATTTGGGCGGTGCTGCGGCGACGTCGAGTAGCCGGCGTTTCCGCGCTGGTGATACTGTTGAGTACATTATCTGTGAGGACGGTACCAATAGATCTGCTATCCAGCGTGCCTACAGTCCCGCCGAGATGTCCGGCGAATTTCGACTCGCCAAGCAGGAGGGTTTGTTCCAGCCCCTCTCTCTCTTTCTCTCGCATGTCCCCTATCTCCTTATTTTACGTCTGTCTTTTACTCCTCTAGGTCAAGCTCTGGATTTTCCAGATTTGCCCGGAAATAGATGTAAGCGGGGGACTGCTTTACGAAGCTATGCATGGGTAACATTTACCGATGTAGCCGAATTGTAACACGGGATGCAGGCGTGTCGTCTCGCAAAAGCCCTTTTTAGCGGCATAGTATAGGAATTAACTATCAGTTATGATATAATTTTATCAACAAAAAAGAAGACAGTGAAATTTTACATTTCCGGCTCATTTGCCTCGGGACGAGCTATGCCAAAACTGCAGGTTTTTAAGAACTGATGCTCGAATCGGGGTCCAGTCGTTCATTCGGCCATTCGATCTAACACTTCACCCACCGGCTCACGCTTGCTGGCTGTGGTATAACTGGCTTACAAAGACGGATTTGGCCAACCTACGTCGCCGCACGGAAACTCTTCTGCGTTCTGTCTAATGAGCCGAATTTTCTAGTACAGGTACTCACTGATAAGCACCTCGGGAACTTGAAAGGTTTCTCAATTGACCGGCGTATATGCTAGTTTAGGAGGGCTTACCACAAAACCCAGCTCAATCAAAACTACCCTCGTCAGCCAGCCCTACCCGGATGCTGTGTGACAGGAAGCCGGTCCTGTTGCCGGACTCCTAGGTTCAACTGCATAATGAGCGAAACGTTTTGACGATTTGCTTACTAGGGAAGATGTGCATGAATCAAGGGTTTGGATTCTGTTACACAGTGACGACTCGTTAAAATACAGTCTGCGTTGTAGGTCATGGAAACGAATGTCTGGCTATATGTACCAGTCTGACTCGTGGACTTTCACACGTTGTAATCCCTTTCCTTCACCCTAGCCGAATCGGAGAAACACAACTTGCAGCCCGTCAACCTCAAAGTAGACGTGCAATACTACTTGGCGCACCAGATTCACCCAGTCGTCTCGCGCCTCGTCGCGCCTATAGAGGGCACCTCACCGGCACACATTGCTGATTGCTTGGGTCTGGACCCGACTGCCTACCGTCGAACCATGGCCTCCGCTGGCGAGGAGGGCCTTAACGAGGTAAGCATCCGAGTAAACCTGAACGTGATATTTTTCGCTTCAAACTATTACTCTCATGGTATCACCGTGTTGTTAGAGGGCCTTTAAACTGGAAATATAACGAGAGCAGGGAGTAAAGGAGAGCACATATTTTGAGAAAAACACGAGGTTCTGTTTTGTTTCTTCGTACTTTTTTTACTAACATACTAGAAAATTCCTACTTTTCCATCGGGACAGATGCCTTTGAACTACCCCGTTTTACAATCGTTGTTCCATCTTCCGATATGCCCACTTATAATCTTAGAAAACATTAACTAACTTATTATCTGTTTGCTCGAGAGCAAAAAGTTTTAACGCTACGTTTCGATTTACTTTGTGCTGTTGATGTGATTATACCAACAGACAAACCTTACTATCCGCTCAGCAGTACTGGCTTCACACCATCGAGCAGGAGTCTTTCGCATATCAAGGGTGCCGCTGGTTGCTTTAAGTCGCGCAAGCTTTCTGCTTCCCGAACGCCGTCTCATTACCGTTGATGGCGAACGAGCTATGTTCCAGAGATCACGGAAACGGTATTTTAAAATCTTGCAGTGGAACCTATCCGCTCCCATGGGCCATTTGCTTTCAAGTAATTCCTGACAGGTCGATAGAGCTAAGTAGTTAATTAAAGGAAAGGTAGTCAGTTAAGTGGGTTCCTGCATTCCGTATGAGGTGGGGACAGTCGGAGGCCATTAGCCTAATGGGAAAAACAGACTGGATTATTTCGAGCCAAATTAACGACTTGCCAGATTTGTCGCTAGCACATATAATGCTCAAATCACTCCGAGGGTAGGGTGTACGGAATAGCGAAAAAGCGCTTGTTATCTTTATTTATGGGGAATAAGGGTATTTCGGACCGCTTACCAGACATAAAACTATACTATTTTACTTTTTTTAACTGAAGCCGCCTCAACGTCTCCATAGAAGCCAGTCTCTCCTAAAGTTCTACATTTCACGGTTCGTCCTTTAAGACGGGCTGGCAATCGATAAGGCTAATTGACTGGTTTTGGAAAATCTCCACCTTTATCAAAACTAAAACGCTCGTGTTTTTTTTTACTTGCCAAGACGGGTTACTAAAACTAACTGCGCTGTTTTATTCCATCTGAAAAAGGGTCAAAACGGTCCGTCGCACGTCTTAGGGCAGAGTTTTTATGCCACGGCCGACTCTGTACTTCATCGCTGTCATTTGACTAGGGCACTTTAGGGCTGTTAACACTGGCTAAAAGTCGGGGCTTTAAGTGCCTCCAAATTAACTGTGAACTCTGTCTTGTTCAGGCCGGAAGGTTAGGTCACATTGTCTCCCTCTTAACACGAACTTTGTGCCAACTTGCTTAGCGCAAAGCCAAGCACCAGCGCATGATTGCCACCCGCAGGCGTTGGCTTAGCCTACTTTCGTCTCCAATCTTCTTGATAATTCCTTGTCACTGGCACACAATGTTTACGGAAAAATAGACGAATTTCGAGGCTGTGCAAATTTCCCTGAATATAATACGCACTTAACAGTTACCGTGTCCCCAGCCAGTGGTGACCATTGTCCTTTACCACGGACCAATTTTCACATAATTAGGGAGCACGGAAGGAGTTTCATTACAAAGATCTCTTCTGCAGCGTTACGATACTTTGGAAGAGGTGTGTGTGGGGGTTTGTGTTACAGAACCAGAGATGTTAAGCTGGGTACTCAAGAAAAGTCTCAGTGCCTACTCGACAATCGCCTACTCAATGTGGTTAGTTTAATCTTCTGGCTACCTGTTGGCTCATTCTTCAATGAATGCCACGATAAGAACGAACCAGTTATCATGTCGCCTATAGCAGCATATTGAATTCAAGTGTCACACCCCTAAACTTGGTAGGGTGTAAGCTTTTGGGTTATTCCCCTATAGAAAATGCCTATGCAGGCGTCATGTAGGGAACCTTAATGTTTACTGTGGGCAGTAAAAGTACAGACTTGCACTTGTAAGCTAGGTATGAAATCAGAATTTTGTGACTGTTCCTTTTCCACCGTGTTTCACTGGGTTGGGCTTTCAGTTTGGTTGGCGACCATTAATGCCTCCATCAGTAGGTTTTAGCGGCTCGAGTGGTGAGTGTACTCTGAGCCTCTCAATTCTCAAATTACTTCACCGTTAGCACCAAAGGCAGCAGGTTGAGGGGTTTTGTTGTGCGCAGAGTTGCTGTCTCACACAGCACTGGCCGATGGCGAGGCCAGGGCGGCTGCTGCTGCTGCTGGTATTAAGTTATTCCAGAGCCAGAATAAAGCAGTGCTGTCAGATGCTTTTGGGAGTGTGTTCAGATGTCTGCATGCCAGTTTTTAGCCCAGGGTATGGCATGTTCAAGTGGATCATGACTGGCTCTTGCCACATGGATTCGTGCTTGCGCGCATGTTGCAGTCAGTCAGACGTCAAGGCCGAGGTGCCTGGAACTGCTCCCTAGGGAGGGGGGGGGGGGGGGTTGAATGACTTTGACGCAGCGGGACCTTGAACAAAGGTGCCAGCCGTCGTTGGGATTGTTGTCGGCTACAAGGTCTTGTATCTCACTGCAAAATCGAATTATATTTCCAAAGCTAGCTGCACAGCGCCAAACAGCAACTGCCTTTAAATAACCGAAGTCTAAAGGAGAAAGTGTCAGATTGGAATTCCGGAACCGCGCATCACCACATTCGTTTGCGTTGTGACAGCGACACCGGACTCGTTAGTAAGACGTCTCGAGGTAAATTTGGTGGAAGAAATTACGACTGACCTCTATATAAAAGCATTAACTGCGTTGTTCGTTCTTCGATTGCTTGAAAGCATCAGCTTCTATAAGGAGTAATGTTCTAATCCCTTTAGAAGCGAAAAAATGAACATTTTCTCTGCTTGGCATGTCTAGGGCTGCAGAAAAAATGTTTGTGTGCACGAGTGCTTTTATCTTTCATGACATCACACAGTATATCTGCGTTACGCAACACTTGGGGTGGCTTGTAAGATATCTTGATGGTCGTGTTGATTCTTCACAAATAGGGTTATTTATGTACTCTGGGTTTCTAAAGAGGCTCGCCCAACATTTTTAAACCTGTCCTACCCTCTACATCTATTTTATGTATCAACCATCCTAGCCCATTGTTTCTACCGTAACTTTGGTTAGGCTACCGTGACCGAACCTTTGATGGTTGACATCAATATTGCCTGCTGATCTGTCTGGCCGTGAGAGGAAGCAACCTGTGCCAGATTTTCAGCTGAAGATATGAGTAGTTCTGTCAAATACAGACACATTTCTTTGGGATGGGTTATCTTTCTTTACCTCTAATGATGTGTCCTTTCCCACTGCAGGTGGAGAACTATGATGACGGTGGTTCCTTCTTCTCCGGCGCTTTCATAAGTGAGGCTGATCCCCTCAGCATCAGCTGTCCGCGTCAGAAGGAGACTGGCTGTACTGGCGTGGCCGAACTTCGCATGTCCCCCTTCTCACAGGCCGGTCTGGCCACCTGGGCGGTAGTTCGCGTGTTTTTTTTCTGTCTTTTTCTATGGCCAACTTGCCGCAGTACCATAATTTTATTTCCCCCCAATCGGTTAAAAGTATTTTTTCACAATTGGCTCCGTTTGACCCGCAAAATGTTCATCAGACCAGTGCAGATATGAACTTTGTAAACTGCTGATGCCGATTTCTTCCATTTCGCCTCTGAAAAACTCTGACCAACAGACTTGTATGATTCCTTTGACACCCTAGCTGTTTGAGATCTTCTAAACCAATCATCGACTAGAGTTGCGAAATTGAATTTGCACTCATGATTCTGCACCCGTTAAGAAAGTACTCTCGACTGGGACATTCGCTCCTATTTTACTTCCTCTAGTTTGCATTTAGCCTTTTCGCCCTCAGTCCTCGTTATTTCAGTTTTCCTTTGTTCGTTCTTCAGTGGAAGTGCGTTAAATGATTAAGTTGCGGGACGTGCTTGTCCCCTTGCGCCGTAGAACTCGATCTACTGCCATCGTATCGGTCAAGAAAGTACAGTAAAGCATACTGACGGACTTCCAGACTCTGCTGACGTGGTAGTCTGAAGAATCTAATCTCCTGTATTTGTCCCATGCATTTACGTACTTACCACCCGTTTGGTTATTCAGCGTCGCCGAAGGCGTCCTACAGTACGTGCCCTATCTAGTGTAATTTCATGGATTTCATGAGATAGGGCACAATATGCGAAATCAGCCCACACTGCGTCCCCCAAAGTTTTTACAGGAGTAAATAAGCGACCGTTCTTAAAAAGAAGGTATATTGTGGCTTAAAAATTAATATTACGTTGTTTAGAAATACTAATTATTTTTGAAAAATAGCAAATTCCGCAAACGCGAAAAATTGGGTTAGCTTGTCCATGGAAACAAACGAGTAAATAAAACACCACAAGTAGAATTATTTTTTAAAATAGTACTTTAGTTTATATTCCACGGCAGTTGTCTTCCAGATTAAGAAGGGCAATGGAAAGTATGTTTGGCCGTTACCAAACAGCCTAAATTTCGAGTTTCACGGTTTCACGAGTATTAGCAGGTTCTTCTTCTTCCATTTATACAGTGTGTAAGATGCGTTTTACTAAGGAAAAACAGATTTTAGATTGATTGCGCTGGCAGGAATAAAGCATTTCATAAGCTGCCATGCTGATGAGTAATAAATTTAAATAGAATTATTAGGTGAAATCGTATACGTACCATTGTAAGCATATTAAAAAGACTTTCATTTTGTTGAATTTCTTCGTTAGTATTTAGGGTTTTGAATTACGATGAGTTTCAGATTGTCCCTGAAATGGTGGTTAATACTTTACGTTTTCCTGTGTTTTCTATCTCTTACCCATAAATGCAGATTCTATCAAGTGTGCTTATCAAAATCTGCAAAATAATATATTTCTTAAAGGCATTTACAGAAATAGTTAGTTCTGAAACAGTCTTTCTAATGCAGATGGCCCTTTGGGTCATATTTGTAGACTCAACCAAACATGAAAACTCGTTGCCGAGAATACTAAACGCCCACAACATAATTCGGCAATTAATATGCCTAAGATCGATTTAAAAACTCTTATAATAAGTTACCTCTTTAAAAAACACTTTAATTAGATATTTCGTTATCGAATGTCTGCATACTCAGCCGTTTTCCAAGATCAAATAAAGAAAAAATGAGGACTTTCGACCTTTTTTTCGCATTCCCTAAAAATAAGGGATGCAATGTCCGTGGAACATAAAAGGGTTCACTTATATCGTTCAATTCGAGCGTTTTTCGCTTTACTTGCTTACTTTTCGGCCCACTTCTAAGATTGCAAATGCACAACCGAGTGGCCGAATATATACTAAGATTTTGCAAAGAAATGTCAATCTTCTGCCCTTTTCGTTTCAATTTTCCGTATTCGTTAATAGTCAACTGCAGATAGATACTCTCTGGACATCTTTAGCGCACGGCGTGACAGAAAAATTACGGCATGTGGCGCCTTTTCGTATATATGCTTGTTTACAGTCCCAATTATCGGTGTGGTAAAACAAAATATACTCACAAGTTTTTTACCGAGTTTTTTTGACAAATCCGTCTTTGTGTGCCCAAAAACGATGCGATTTCTCACATCTCCATTTACCTGATTTTCGTGAACGCACGATCAAATTTTCCGTTTTCTGGAGGGATATATTTAAACATTTTGCTAGCTTATGTTAATACTCCTTTATAGTACAACGCACCTTAACAAGAAGGATTGATCCCGAAGGTGTAATAACGTAGGAAAACACCTCGAAACCAAGAACAGTTGGATTTGGCCTCATTTCGCTTAGTTTTGCCTTCGATAAACAGATCTTAAATTAACTCTTCCTTAGTAAACAACATTTGTACTTCAAATCAGTTAAAAAAAACAATTAACGATTTCGAATGTGTGACATTACCATCTTAAATTTCGAGGATGACATTTAATGAGTTAAGCAATCTACTGTACCATGCTTTGTATCGATTTTCGATATCCTTATAAATTCAGATATAGTTTATAATAAGCATAAAAAAAATAAACCTTATGCTCAGTTGGTAATAAGTTACGTCTTTTGCTTGAAGTATATATTTGCGTTTTCTTCAAAAATTTTTAAAATTCCTCCATAATTTTTAACCCGACTTGTCATTAAACTTGCATCTTCGGTTTTAAAACTACAAGCCATTCATGTTCCATGTAAGGAAACTCATGCATATTTCTAGTCGATTAGAAAGACACCGTATAGTGTTCATAAAATGTTCCAGTGGATGTGGACGACGTTGCTGGGAGCCCTAATAAAAAGACTGTCACGATACTGTTTGAGTGGACATCTCTCCGTATTCATAAATGTCATAAATACAAACTTAAACTGAAATCTACCGTTTTGCGAGGAGCAATTTTTAAAAAGATGTAAGTTGCAGCCACATTGGTACAGTAAAGAACATTTTGTGCCAATTCTCCTTAATAAGTGCGTGAATTTCTAAAGGCACGCATTTCCCCAGTAAATGTTGTTCAATATGATTTTTCGAACCTTGTGGCCTCCTTCATCCTAACTTTGAGCGTCGTTAACTTACGTGCCCTGATTGCAGTACTAAGTACGTGCCCTAAGTTTTGACTTGGGACTCGGTTTAGAGAAGTCTCTGACTGGCTGACGATGGTTGGTAAACCGAAAGTGGTCACTGTAGTCTCTATTGCTTCTATTGGTAAGGCAAACTTTTTCCGAAATCCTTCCTGACGTATTCTCCAGTTTGACTGGTCCACAACTTCGTAATTACCATTCTTAAAAGGTCTAGATTGTCATCCAAGGCATAGAAGTCGTGGCTGATGCTTTTTAGTCAATAACTATGCCTTGGGTTAGCCATATGCGCGCTCTCTTGACAGTTAACTATTCTGAAATAGTCCCTATTTGATCAATAGGTCTGTTATGTTCTTAATCACATAAGGCCTTCTGGTACGTTTGCAACCCATCATAAATAGAATTCTTGGCATCAGAGGCGGTGACGACCTGTAATGGGGGTTGTTTGATAAGGTCTGTCTCAGGTTTATTCTGCCTTTATTTAGCCAATCACAACCCTGATCACCATTTGTGACCGGAAACAGAAACGTGCGCTCACAAAGCGCCAATATACCACATAGGTTGGCCAGGTTCGGTTTAGGTGGTTGTCTGCTTTTGACCTCTACTATCCTTCCGGACTTTGTTTGCTTCGCAAAGCAAATACATTGGTGTACAACAATTGGTACAAGAATTCCCAATATTTAGCTTATTAGACTGTCTGAAGTCGATTTTGAGTTTCTATAGTTGAATGTTTCCATTCCTGTTATTTTGTAAGCGTCTCGAGATCGAATAAGTTGGATGACACTTTAGAGGACGCATTTAATCCCACTGCATGTGCGCATCTATGCGCTTCCGATACGCGTGTATCTTGAACTCTTTCGAATTTGGCCCGCCGACACTTCGAATCGTTCACTATTGGAATCTTTGACGCCAACTTTGAACACAACAGGTGGCATAGTTTTTGCGGTAACTAGGGCAACAGTGACTTACATCGCTCACTTATTTACTAACACTCTTGCCCTGTACCTACTCCACGTACTTGACCTCCACTTAGACTAATTATCTGCTTTGTCACTTGTTTAGAGAGAACAAATATAACGACACCAAACTATTTTTACGCTCAGCGTACTTTTTGAACTCCGAGTAGGCTTCTTAGACGCGTCTATATGCACCCCGATACCGATCACCAAGGCCCTTTGCTCATCACCCAAACAGTATCTCGTAAAGATGACTTCAGTAGTTTAGGATGGGTAATATATCCGTCAGTATGCTCGTATTCTCGTTGTGCACTGTTCCCAGACCCTGTTCCAGTCTTCGATTTACATTAGACGTCACTGTTGGTTCCCACATTACGATCCCAACAAAACGGAGCTTGTGTTGTTCCGACACTTGTTTGCACTGCGGATGATCATCTTTTGCTACCCTTTTTCTCCCTCAGTGTCCCGGATGTGGGGAAAACCTTCTTAAGAACCAATCCCAGGCTTGTGGCGTGGTAAACAAACTCGTGCTACAAGCTCGTCGACACATTATCGACTACGAGACGGGTTGGCTCGTCTGCGAGGACCCCGCCTGCGGTCTAACCACTCGCAATCTCGCTTGTCCGCCTGTGAATACTGGCACAAGTACCACTGATGACTCGGATGAGGAAACAAGGCGGATTCCCGGCACCGGAACCTCTGGCCTGTGGACGGCTGCTGGGAAACCCCTATGCCCTGCCTGCGGGGGCCAAAGCATGCTGCGCCAACGGTACTCTGAAGCTCAACTCTATCGACAACTCATCTTCTTCCGTCACCTGCTAGAACCCACAGCCAGGACGGCTTCTGAAGTGCCAGGTAATGGTTGCATTCTCTCTATATGTACCTCATTTGGTACGTTCTATTTTCGTTAAATGTTTTCCCAGTTCAAACAGACTCAAAATAAGTGTTGTTGTTAAGGTTCGGTATTCATACCATAAGTGCAGATGTGGGCTTTCCATGTATTCGCGACTCTTCGGACGCAGTATCGCATTAAATGCAGCCCCACGTCAAACTCCTATTATCTGTTCAAGTAGTGGCCTTAATCATGATCAGTAATAAGCTTTTGTGCGAATGCACTTTGTCAGGTTGAAGTGATACTGATAACGCAAAAGTTGGCCCGTGAAAATCGACTAGGACCTCTACGACCTGAGTAAACAGCGTTGGCTCGCGCGTGATTTGAATAACGGTGACGGGAACTTGTGTTTCAGCGATCTCGCTCTGTCTTCTCTCACTCATTATGTTAAATTGGCAATGCAAGGTCAAGACGGCCGAAGATTCGAATAGACGCGTTGGATATCTTATCAAAAAACATCTCAATATGTGCTCGTCGTCAATTTTTCATGAACTAGGCTTCGTCGAATGCCACCTCACAGCGTGCGTTTCGCCATAATCTCCGCATTAAGAAGGAAACAATGCAACCTTGTTCTCATTCCGCGAGACGACAGGTACCTGGGAGGATGCAGCCAGCCTGTTAGCCTAACTGTGCGCCATCCAGCTTGCCCAGGGTTGGAGGATAGCGAAACAGCCTGCGGTGAAGGCTGGTTGTGGAATACATGGGCAGATGGGCCTAACGACCAAATATTTGTGAATCGTGCAGCGGTAAAACCTGACATAACGGGACATCGGTCTGAGAAATTGATTGCCTAAACAGATCTTGTGTCAAAGCGGCAGCGTGGCATATCGAGTGTTACTGCTACCAGAAGGAGGTTCATTCGTCATCGGGTACAAGTTGAAAGCCCTAAATTGATGTGCCTGAGGGGTGGGTGTAAATGTACATCCTCAAATCCAGGTACTGTGAAAAAAACCATCCCTCCAATGCGCACGGGTTAAACCGGGTTTGCGCGAATGGGGGCCTAGCGTCCGTGCGCTCCGATTGAACCTGTACGGAACCGTTTACGCCGGAAACAGCAATTTTGTTGCCCAACTGTAGTCCTAAGTCTGGAAGACTTTTAAAGCACGACTTTGAACACGTTCTGGTGTTTATAATACCATGCTCACTTTTTTCTTTCAGTCAACCTTCCGAATGCCGTCATGGAGGTTCTTCAAAACGGCCTCAAACACGTTTACCGGCTCCTCGCCCATTCTGCTTTCGCAATGGTAGATTTAGGACATATCTTTGCGGGCCTTCGGATGCGCACGACACCTGGAGCGCGCTAACTAACCGTACATTCTGCGGTCTGCTGACCTCCCTTATCTAGCCCACCCTCCCCCATGAAAACGCATTTATATAACTGTTGTTGTGTAATTTTTTTATGTGCCTTACTCTATGTACTTGTACGTCCGAGATGAATGATTATTTTGCTAAGCATCACTCACTCCATATACCGGAGTTTCAGCGCATCCACATTTTGCATAAACACAGCTTTTTTATTACTGTTTTCTACTTGTCTCGAGACTCAGAAATAGTTGTGTACGGGCCCGAGAATGGAACTCGCGTCAATTTTTTGAATCCCAATCAGTTTAGCTAGTTTCGCATAAACCTTTAAATATAGAGCGTGGTTGCGAGAGGAGCTGTATATTATTTTTCTAGTGTTAACTATATGCACTCCATCCACAAACGTAGAAACGATTAGTGATAACCTCAAGTGTAGCCTGGGGGTGAGGAAGGCGGTTGTTCGCACTTGTAACCAGTCAGTTCATCTATTTGGAACGAATGCTCAATCACAGTTATCGGATAAGGAGCCTAAAACACAACGCCCATCACATTCTAGGGGCGCCGTATGCGGTAACTAGCGTACCTTTGGTCAATCTGGGAAATTTTGCAGAACGGTTATGCATTCACCCTGTGGTTTCCTGTTGCATTTGCTTGACAACTATTTGCCAAGCTTAAGTCTCGCTCATTTGGTTGGTGCTAGTTGAAGGAAACCCTTGGCCTGGAAACGACGTTGGAGCGCCTAACGAGTCCGCAAATGCAGTGGTAGGTTTAGGTGCAAGATTTTAGCTACTTTTTCGATGGTGTCAGTCGCGTCTTTGCGAACTAGAAATCTAGCAAATTTTAATGCCATCTAACGTTGGTAGTATCAGCAACATGGGTTTGCTGATATAAGTCCTCATTTGTTCCAAATTCAAGTTTTCGGTAGTGCCACCTCAAATACTAATTTCTGTTTCCATGGGAGATTATTCGTGGAACATGCAGTGGAAATAATCCATCGGATTTATAACTCATTTTGTATGGCAATTCGTGATTGGTTCGCCTAATCGTGCAAGCCAGTGTGATAGCCGCATTCGTGGATGTGTCCGGACTGCATGTCTAGTAATGAATATTCCGCTTCGCTTTATACTCCGAAGCTACTACTCTGACATTTGGTTACAGCGTCTAGCGACCGGTCGTGGATGTGCTATTGAGCATGGAAACATGCGAGATGTGGAATAACCTTTACGCCTCCATCGATCGGTCGAAGACTTTCGACGCGGTGAATCGCGATGGATTCTGGAAAACCATACTGATATTCGGATATCCTGAGCGATTTATTCAAATAGTAAGATAACTCCAATGGGAATGGGGTCTCGCGACACGGATTACGCGGCAGTCTGAAGTATCCGCGATGACCATTGAGGAAAAGTAGGACTGATTGCTCGCTCCCACCCTACTCCGTCTCGTGTTCTCTGCTATGCTGATGAACGCCTACCGCTAGGATTGGCGGGGAATCAACTTTGGCTACCAAACGTGAACAACTGATCCACATGAAGTTACCTATGCAAGTTTCCAAAACCATCGCCAATGACCTTTCGGTCGTGGGGGACTGTGTGCTAAACAATAACATGTGAGACAGCACTCAGCGTAGCATGGATCTCATCGCCTCTGACTGCTCCAAGTTCGGTCTCAGCATCACCACGGAGACTACAGTGGGCATGCATATCTCAGAAACAACTACCGTATACAACGATCCCAGGATCAATGTTAATACAACTCGCCTCACATCAGTGAAAAACTCGCATGCCTGCGAATCACAATCATGAAAATTTCAATATCGACTGCGAAGTCGCAAATCTGATTTCAAAAATCATCCAGATTTTTGTCAAGATATAGAACTCTGTTTGGACGTGTCGAGGTGTCATCCTAAACACATCTGCGGTAGAGAACTCGACTATATTAAAGGCATGCAAGAAAACTCAGTCGTACTCTCCTCGGATGATCCCTAATAATACTGAGTGAGACGTGGCAGGAAAGGATCCCCGACACTGAGATCCGAGAAATAATCGGCATCTTCAGTAGCTACTAATTGATGAGAAAGAAACAACTGCCATGGAGTGGCTGCGTTGTGAGGATGTTTGAAAAGCGCCCGCGCAGGTGGTTATGCTACGGCGAGCCCGCTACGGTTGGTCGCTTACAAGGTGGACAAGTGTCCCTATCACGAAATCCTCATCATCTTCCTCAAGCACCTTTAAATCAACTGTGCAGCCTAAGGTGACCTCCATCATGATCGAGGAACCCGACACAGTATCGTAAAAACTGGAATAGGCTGACGAAGAAGGATTGTCGACAACACGAAGGTTTATCGCGGCGGGGGGTGTAGGTGGTACTAGTTAGGGTTTGCACCACACAGATAGCATTTGGTTACTACATTTGTCTCGTTAAGGTGGTGAATGCTCCTGTGTCAGCCTCTAACTGGTATCCAACTCTCACCTGTGGCTTCTCGAAGTTCAGTTCTTCCCAGCGGCCACACCCTGGGCAACCGTCACGACCGGCGGGCTAAACCAGGTAAGGGTCTCCGGTGCTGTGTTTACCTCCACACCCGGTATGTCTGACTCCCGAACTTCCAAACTGCCCCCCTCTCAAAAAGCCTTCGGTGGGCGCGACAGCAACTCCGTAGGCGGCCCAGGCTAACTCGGGTCAATCTCCCACTAAACCAAAACCGTTACCCATAGTGGAGTTTGGCAGTCATCTGGGATGTCCGAGCAGCCCTATTTAGGGACAGCACTGCTTGCCTCCTCGCGGAGGAAGGGTCTAGAAAATGTGCCCTAAACAAATGCTGATTATCACGTCTTCTGCAGCCGGCCGCGGTTCGCAGATCGCAAAATACGCGGTCGTAAAACTCAAACAAACAACAATACCCCGTCCTCATCCCCCTCGCTATATCCTCCAGGCTGCTCGGGTGAGTTCACTCACAAGGTCAGACTACGATGGTAGAGCATACACCCGCCACACCCGACTCAACTGTCCTCTCTGCCCACGCACATTCACACACCGCATGGGCCTATTAGGTCACAAGTGTCTCCATGAAAACCTGCGGTAGAACACCACTGGCTATACCACAACACTCCATCTCTCCTCATCAGCCTCTGCACCACATATGATCACACGAAACACCACAAACAACATGGTCTTGGTCTGTATAACTGTTTGAGAGGCAAATATTATCCTGGGCTCTTTCTCCATGTGACTCCTCTGTTGCATTTGTGAGCTGAGCTTCAGAATATTACGAGGAGGGGGGGGGTTGAAAGGTTGCCAACCTAAGATTACTTTCAGACCTCACAGTCCGTCCAATGTGTGTTGAGTGGAGTGGCTGGCTAGTGGTCTGAGATTCAGGCTGCGATGGCTAATTCTAACGGGACATCTGGCTATCTCACACATGTGAGCCGTTCAATCCCCTGTTTTGTGAAATCCTGGTGCTTGTGTTTGGGGTGTAAGGTCGTGTACGTAGAACACGTAGACGAGGTCACAAGCCACTGTGCCCACTTCCGCATCAGACAACTAACCGGCTCGGACGGTAGTCTGATTGTTGGGGTGGGGGAGAAAGTGAGGTCGACGGCTCAGCGCATTTTCCTCACTATGCCTGCTCCCGTTACGTTGCGCGTGTGCTCTCCTCCGGCTGTCAACGTGTTCTATCCTGCTTTCCTTTCTTTCTGTACAGAATGCCACATCCTCTCAGCGGGCGTCCACCCTCTCCCCTTTTTATTTGGGACCACGCCTGTAGGTCGTTGAGATTACGTTCTGCTTCCGACTTAAGTTGTCACGACGGACCTCCTTTTAATTGGGTACCTGCAAGGCCAAGAGAGACAGGAATGCCATTTTTGACTTATTGGCCGTCATCAACAAGTTGTAGCCAACCCTAGGTATGGAGCACCTGAGATTCTAATACGGGACCTTTGGTCATTGAGTCTAACACACTGCCATTGAGCCACAGACCTTTTGACTTGTCGGTTCTGATCGAGCTCCCCAATCGTTTTAATGCACACGCACTCCCCGTTGTACCTTGTGGCTCAATCTAGAGGCTCGCACAAAGTCGCATTACAACTAGTAGTTTGTACTGATAATGGGCTTCTGAAAAACACAAGGGCGACCAAAATGGCCACTTATATCTTATAAGCCCTCATCAGCCAGCCAATAATGGAGCATGTGAGATTCAAGCCGAGATTTTTTGCCATTAAATCGAGCACTACCATTGGGCTCCTGTCCTGTCAGGACAAACATGTCACGCAACGCGATCGACGAGCGCCACGCTGTCATGAGACTTGATTTTAGATGTAACTTACGCCAGCTATACTATATCCGGTTAACTTTAAATTATCCATTTTCTGCACGGCGTTAAGGTAACTTCTTAGGTAAGCCCGCCGATATAGCGACTCCAGGTTCCTTCATTTTGATGTCACGTAAGAGTTAAAATCACCGATTAAGCCCAAAGTGCAAGACGGTGGCTGGGGGTTCTGTTTTGATCTGGAGCTCCGGTATTCGAGTGTTTAGAGCGGCCGCACACTGAGAAGCGAGCAGCAATGGAGACTGAGGCTCTTTCGACTGGGTGTACACCCATTGTTCAACTTTTTAAGCATTAATTTCAACTACCAGCTATATCAGATTTTATATCCCACGTCTTCTTGGCCTGGAGTGAAACATTAATGCAGTACATTGGAACATGTAAACCCACTGAGGTTAAGCATAGGGTTACGTTTAGGATTCTGGGTTGGGTGAGAGATAATATTATGCTTAGGGTTAAAACACGGCAATCTCTGGAATTCTGAACAGAGTCGACTGTATTACGGGAAGTACCTCTTCGCTGTTCAACCAAAATAAACCCTCGGTAGGGTGACATGCTGTGATTTTTCGGTGCCTGTGATCATACTTACTGAGAGCATTTTTACTGGGCAGGAGTGATAATCGTCCTTTGGCTGCAAAATATCAATGTGTTTGATATTTAGTAAAGTTTCATTAAACAGAAATATCGAAGTAGGCACTTATGAGCTCTCCCGCAAACTGCTCGGTGTCTTTCTAACATTTTCTTCTTTTACATGGATGTTTTTACCAAATGGAACACTCAAAACTTCAAACTAGAACTGTTCCTGCCTGATTTCTTGGATGGTTGGGTTTTTGCCTCCGAATCTGGTTGGTGGTATCTTTTTCTCCGTTCCATCCAGCCCTTGAATTCGGTCTACATGAAGTTGACATCACATTCAATTCACAGGCCACCTCGTTACTCATAGCTTCGAAGCAGAAACTAACTATTCATCGTTCCTCACCACCTTAGACCGAGACGGCGGTTACTGTAGTAGTGTATTTTTGCAACCGAAAGTTCAAGTCCACTTAGCTACAAGACCATGCACACCAGTAACCTACTGGATGGCAAATATTGTGCGGGCCTTACCACGGGTTGTATGCTGTTCGATAATTTCTTACCGGTGGCATCAAAGCGGAAATTGCTTGCAGCTTCCTACATAGGCACTCGTCAGCTGAGACCGCTGTGTTTGCGCGGTCCCACACCCCTATACCCCTGCTTATGATGTGAGGAATGACTATTGTTTCCCATCGCACCCGATACCACCATGGCTCATAAAGATGTGGAGTGAGCAGAACCGGTTCGCACCATGATACATGTTACGGCGGTGTAGACAACAAGGTTCACCGATACAGTATTCAGACAGACCCGACCACACATTCCCAGACCACTATCATCCTAATTTGAGTACAGAGAGCCCCAGGAAGGACAAGCGACGGCAGAAAAACCGTAGTAGTGCAGTATTTACTACCCACTGCATTTTCCAAAAAATGACTGAATGCCACGATGCGGCCGCCTTCGTGCAGACGAGCGGGGAGTACAAAACAACGCCTTAAGGGGCATCGGTTCACGAATGCAGGCCCGATTACTGCGGTCAGTCCCCATCATCACTAGAAGGGCAATGTACTCTTGCTGATTGTTCGGAGCCCTGACATTTGAGAAACTGAAACGTAACTGAACAGATTCGAATGCACGTTCTGCCATGCGGGTTGAGCATATATAGTTGAAGGAGACCAGGTGTCGTACAGATCAACTTTGTCTGCACACTTCCAGCGAGGTCGCGGCCAAAAGTTTCAGTCTCAAGCCCAGACGCCAACGAGCCAGATGCCACCTGATTTACGATTGCGTTGGCTGACCGGAAACGATGATATAGGAGCCAAAAATAACCGGCTTTTATCACGGCTGGTTCATATGAATGTTTGAGCGATGCCTGCAATAAATGTCGCAAGCACTAGCACTTGCGTTAGTGTTTGGCGGTCTCAGCCATCAAAAAACAAGCATCATGGCACAAAAAAAATTAGAGCACACCAGAAGAGTGGTTGGTGATTCATCTGTAAAATCTGCGAGCATACATCCGTACGCATGGGTGGAGAGGGGAATACAAAGATATGCGTACCGTACAATAGGTTACAGTATATTTGGTTATATGCGATGTTCACTTCTGTGGAACAGGGAAGTAAAAGAAGTCAGGGAAACCTTAATAACAAGACTGGTGAACGCAAAGTGAGAAAATCATGTTACTCGTTCCAACAAATACTTCCTTGTGGGTCAATACGAATAGGCATCTAGAGGCAAAAGGAGGACGGCACCGTACAGAGATGGGGAGGGAGGAAAGACGCGTGGTAGATCAAATAACGGTGACAAGGGCAGGGGACTGATTGACTTGAAGAATTTCTGACCATGGTCGGGGGAGGAGGAACTAAATAAGCAGGGAGAGCAGGTAATCAGCCAAACCAAGAAGGAGGGGCAGGACAGTGAGGAGGATGAGGAGGGAAATGGCCAGCGCCCATGAGTTCCGGCCATCGCGGCGAACGCCATTAGAGATGGCAGCGATTTGGCGCAGTGAGGGCCCTGGATGCCAACGCAGAACTCGGTCAGCGCTCGCACTGACGAGTTCGTAGTGTGGCACGGCTACACACCCAGTGGAGGGACAGGGCTCATCAGGCTCCAGGGAAGCTTCCCGCGGTGGTAGGAAGGTGAGGCTTGTCACAAAGATTGGGTGAGCAGTGGGCATGCTGTAGACCTTCACCAGGCTCTGGCTCCTCAGAGAAACCCTGTGTTCAAGCGTGCAGGGAGAGTAATTATAGAACAAGCACCAAAGCGAGTTTTAGCAAAAAGGGAGATCACATACAGCCGTTTTAGGCAGTAACAATGACTGAGCCACGAACCATGTAAAAATCCAATAAATGTTTTGGACCAAAGATGATCAGCTGACGAACAAACCGGAAGCTATTGCGATTCCAACAAGAAGAAATTTCAAAGAAGGAAGGAGTTCAATTTCAGGTAAATCAGCTGCCGATGTTTTGGTGTGTGAAGGCCCCGCCAAGAGCATAAGACACAAGTTGTGTGGAAATATGGCTATGAGCGTCCCAAGGATCCTGTTCATATCTGGCTAGCCCCAAACACTCGCCGCATTTAAACAGAAGACAGATCGGTTAGACTCAGATATAACCGCCCCCACCCCCTGAATCCAAACCCCAGGCCAATCTGCTATGTGAACGCAGCGACCCCCACTGCCAGATTAATGTCTATTTCCAGCAGGTTGAGACTGCTTTTTCTATAGACTGCCTGTGGCTGGGCACCATGTAGCGGCCCAACGCCATGTGCATCTTGAACGCTGAACCTCTCGCGTCTAGATGCACGTGCACACCAGTGGCTGTCTGGCCCTTGATAATCCTGGATGTTCAAACCGGCCCATCCTCCTCAAGGTTGACACACACATGACTTCGCTGGATGCCCTGTGACGACCACACGGTCTCACACAATTGGGACATCACATACGCGGCGGCCGGAACTGTTCTCATCCGGCAGCCAACTTCCTTAAAACCCCTTCTTCGATAGTTCTGCGCAAAATAAACTACCCTCCCAACTGGCGTCCCACTTCTTCTCGTACGGAACCGGACCTGCAGGTCGCAGCAGTTAGGTTCTTCCCTAACCACTTAAGCTACTGTGATATTGGCGACCCCGACGTGATCGAACACGCAACTGCTAGACGTGGCTTTATTATCACAAATATCCTCCCTTTACTTCAACTGAATTTTTTTCTGTGTTATTTGGTATGACCACGATAGGAAAAATTAAGTTACTAACACCCTGTCGTGAAGCGAGATTATCGTCAACCACTCTCAGCCAATCGAGTCCTGGCTATGGTTCAGTTCTCAATCCAGCTGAGCAGCCCCTTACGCAGTGCCAGCACCCGGACCTCCTTCTAAATATCCGATATCTAACTTCTACTACCAGCGGTATCTCTTCACTCAACCCCACAAATAACGACACGGCAACCATATCCTAACTGTTTCAAGTGAGTTTCTTTACGGACTAGCAACCTATTCAGCCCAAGTCTCTTTGAAGAAACCCTCAGACCTGTTTGTCTAAGCTGCTGCCAATTATAACTGTGTCGTCTCTAAACGCACAATGTCTCTCGGGTCGAATAATCACCGCATGTGCGTAACACCCGGTCAGGGAAATGGAGTTTGAGAGACTGTCCGCAAATGTACACCAGCATTAATTGTGTGGCTGCAGTAGCTTGCAGGAACAGCGAGCCTACAGGAGACGGCAGTCTCAAAGGCCAAATATCCGACACAACTTCAAATCCATTAGATAGAAATGCGATCAGCGCTATAATTGCAGCAGACTTCACATAAAAAGTATGCGCACTTACAAAAAGACATCCACACTGCCTTCCATACTACCCAGAGCAACAAGGCCACGAGTCCGACTGGGATTAACAGCGAGGCAAGCGGGCAGTTGGCCGGGTGGCAGTTCCACCTTGGCAAAGCGTTCCAGACTTATCGGTGGGGGCGATGATGGCGAGAAACCAGCAGGCAACATGGGAATTCGCCAGACAGAGAGGCAGCAGATGCTCTTGCCATTGGGGCTGATGGGTTGTTCAGTGGCTACAAGGAATGTGCTAATCATTGACGTATTATCGCCACTGTCGCTGGGTTGTTTGGGCGCAGATCGATGGATCCAGCGGAGGAACTCACAGTGTCGAAAGCGGGTACCGGTCTCCAGGTGAGGTCGGGCAGTCGAAGCCTAGAGGGGAGGGGTGGAGGACGCTAAGGTTCACAGAGCCGTAGGGTACACTTAAGGCGCTATCCGAGAATTCGAAGCAGAGGTTAACCTAGTAGATGGATCATGCCCCGTAGATAAAAAGGGGGCAGAAGTTAGGTCAGATGTCCACTTACGGAAGGTACCATCACGTTACCCTTCACCAATAACCACTTTTATCCCTTGACTTATTTTCAGTAAATTAAATCAAAGCCCGGTTGGCAGGAAATGAAAAACAGCATAGAATTGAAAAGTTTTGCTCTTCCATCGAGCGGCACTGGGAAAAATCAGGTTAAAATTGACAAGAACGGCGTAACCATTAGCCAAACGTTCTTATATGTGGTCATAATATCTCCCATACATCAATCTGAGCTTCCTATGGCTTCGTTTAAAGGTGCGGCCTGGTAAATAAGAATAAAAGCTAACGGTTAATGAGGTCGATACACAAAGAACAAAGGTCAGAAGTCCCATTTTTTAAAAAGACAACGTACATTCTCATGATTTGAAATAACCCCCCAAGGCCCTTCTTGATATCTAAGCATTCTAAGTGGTTTTGCTTATATTCGTTTGTGGCAGCCGACATAATAAAAGGCGCATTAGCATGGAAATCACCCGAAATTCGCCAATAAAAATATCGTATCAGACATTAGTCCCTTATGTAAAGGTCTGAGTGTCAGATAGTTCATCACAAGTAGCTTCGGAAGAGCTTGGTTCACATTTCCTACTTTATATTTTAAGTCAACTTTCTCTCCAACAAACCTGTTTCTCGGAAGTTACCTACACCGTAGACAATGATTTCGGGTGACGACAAAGCTTCCCAGAGCTAGAGGATGCAGAAACCCTGCCTCAGTTAAAATTTGAATTAACCTTCGCTATTGCTGAACTGTGGTGTCGGAAAAGGCAATATTTAGCCTGGTTCATATCCAAAATGCAAAAATGTCCAACCCACATTTAAAACAAATTTAAGTTCGTAAAATATCCACTTGGGGCCTGATAGTTAAGCAGCGAATACTTTCAGACGTACAACATCGAAATTAGTTGCGAGACGCACTAATAGCTATGACGTATGCCTAGAAGTTAATCAATCAGACACGTACCTTCTGTTTAGTACCGAGGGCAAAGCTCTCCATACGGAACTCAGCGTGAAGGAGGTGTGCCATTTTGCTCTCCTCGAGAGTGCAATGGGCACCGGTAGCTCCATTGTCGAGCTCTGATAGGCCTGTACGACTAGGGTCCTCGACAATGGTAACATTTTTTTTTGGTTTCCGTTGGCGGCTAGTGGTGAGGAGGGAGTTGGCTTCATCGAGGCAGCCGTTGGTGGTGGTGGTGGAAGTTGCAGTAGTGGACGCTGTCGAAGCCGTCACCGCAGGGCCAAGGATACGCCAGATGCGAAGCAGACTGCCCAACGGTCGCCCACTAATGGTGGCAAGCAGGGGCACCAACCGGATCTCCTCAGTACCCTCATTAAACCCACACCCCGACAGGGCCAGATCACACACTGGCGCACACCTACCGGCACTCACATCCGATAGGGCATAGAAGGGCTGTACGGGAGAGAGAGAGAGAGAGAGAGAGAGAGAGAGAGAGAGAGAGAGAGAGAGAGAGAGAGAGAGAGAGAGAGAGAGAGAGAGAGAGAGAGAGAGAGAACGGAAGTAGCACGTTATCCATCTAAGCGGTTTAGGGACTGCAAAAAGCATATGTATGTCTACAGGATGACAGGGAGAGGTTCCCTGAAGGTCTATTTAATGGAAATATCACCTCTTTGACGTAACCTTGGTGCATATTGAAGTCAACTAGCGTTAAATAACGCCAGCTGAGGAATGCACAAAAAGAGCAAGACATCTCAGCACTCCATTGTTCTTCATTTGGAGCAAGTGGGGTCGTATGTTCGACTTCGGCCAAACTCCCAGTAATGGCTTGAACCATTTTGATGCCTAGGCAACAGGTAACCCAAGAAATGATGAACGCACACTCGTACACAAGCACACACCCACGCAACTTAATACGAGCATGCGGCAGGAGGAGCCGCTTCCATGTGTCAAGTAAAGTCAAAACAGACCAGATGGCTGAATAGCTGACGTGGCACTAAACTCTAAAACCTGCCGGGCATAGGAATAAATAAGAATGTGGCAAAATGTGTTATTCGGCAGAAAAAAGGTATGCCTCGAGCGCCCTTCCTGTTTACTTAAATAAGCGGAAGGGTTTCAAGTCCATCAATGCAGTGGATGAGGAGCCTTTATGACGGGAACATAAAAAAAAGGTAAGATACTAATCTTCCTAAAGATATTTACTAGCTTTTGGTTAACATCAAGTGGCTCGGCTGAGGATACAGACTGCAGTGCTACTACGGTATGACCCTATGGTTGTACTGAGGACAGTTGTGGTCACGGATAGTATTTTTAAAACGAAACGAGAGTCCAGTTAGATAATCACAGTCTAAAAAGGGCATCGACATACCGAAGTTCAAAAGCTTGAGTAGGCCTAAATGATATCAAGGATTACAACGGAAAGAAAGAGGCAAGACGGGGCCATAAGAGCTCATCGAAAAGTACTGCTAAAAAGACTCAGGGGAGGGATAATTACTTCTGCTTTGTTTACCCTCATTAGTTAATTAGGCACTCACCCAAAAACCTTTTTTGCTCAGAAGCACTTCTAAACCATTGGTTGTCCGTCGTTTTAAAAAGGCCTGCGGGGACCCTAGACCTGAGCTATAAGGTAATAGTCATATTCCGTCCCACAAGCAGGCTGAATTGACGAATGCCCTACCATGTAAACGCTTAGCGTTGAATACACCCATCTTGAAGATTGAAGTCGTGAACCATGCCAAAAAAACACTATATCCACTGAAACATGGAATTGATTTTCTAAAGAAAACCTTAGTGGATCTATTAATAAACCCACCTTCATTGGAAACACAGTCTCTTCAACTTCATCGCAGTCGCCAAAAGTGAAAGTATATGAAGAAGATGGCATCAATGGTGAACTGGTAGGCAACGACGGTGACGATGGCAACAGCGACGACGCCAATTGCGAGGACTCCATCGCGATATAGCGATCAATAACAGCAACTCCTCCATGAATAGTGCCAATGGCGCACCAAGCATTGCCTGGTCCACCGGAGGCAATGCAGTTGAGTTCATCATCCATGTAAGAGGCTGAGAGTTGGCTGTTTGTGCTGCTACAGCTGTCTAGTCGTTTGCGTTCAATTAGAGCAGCAGTCGGTGAAACGCTAACTTTCCTCAAGCTGTGGCAGTCCCAGGTCCCCTCAGCGGCACGAATGTGCTCGGATTTATTAACTGAATTAGTTCCTTTGTCTGCAGCTACACCTGGACATATGGAAGATAAAAAAAACAGAATAAGTAAAACTGCGCTCGTAGATTTTAAGTCAACGAGTAGTGCGAGAATGGTCTAGAGCACTTACTTCTCTTTTTGACGCTCTGTTGACCGCTCACTAAGCCGCCTGGTACTCCATTTTGGATAACTTCTTCCGACGATGAAGAATCATCGACTTTTGGAGTAGTGGAATCTACCTTAAAGTCCTGCTCTTCCAGGTCCGCGACACTAGCCACTTTCGGTGGGGAGGTAGGCTTCGCAGGGCAGAATAGGTACTCCTGACAGGTTGAGCCCTCCAAAGTGAAAAGTACTGCAGCGCCGGAGGAACTTGCGGATAGGGCCATGTGCATTACGGCCTCAGAATCCGTCTCCACTCCACCAATAATCTGACAACGGTAAACACGAGGGGAGTAGTGCAAACCCAGAGAAGAGCAATCAAAATTATAATTCCTATCGGTCGAGCACGACTTTCTTTAGGTGGCGCAGGAGAGAGGAAAACCGCACATTCACCATCCTCGCCATAAGAAAAACTTAACGAGCAGGATGCACGGTAGGATGATGCGCTGCAATTCAGTCATAAATTGAACAAATGTGCTGGGCTCTCCCATCCCCAAATATCAAGTGTTATGCTCAGAGATGCAGACCGGCACCACAATTGTCATAATAATAATAAAATTTTACGACGAATTAATCAAGGAATATGAATGTTAAGTTCTCACAGTAATCCAATGTCTATTCAGACACTTGGAATAAGTTTATCTGAGAAAATAATCAATGAGATCTGACATAAACAGACTAATTTTACAGAAAGGTTTTCTCGAAGATTAGGATTTGCAAGGGCACAACGGTATGGTCTTCAAAAAAATCTAAATATAGGGATGCCACGAAGACTCAAACAGCAACCGTATTTTTACTATTAATCGCGTGCCATGTCCAAGATGCAGTTAAGAACATAAAAGAATACCCGAGACACAAAGAAATAAATATTTATACACGAAGATATTGGGGCACTGACAAACACAAGGAACACCTAAATGACCATTTCTGGCTTATAAGCCGTCAGTTGTGGATCAACCTGGGAACTTTGGTCACCTAATCGAACACTACTACTGAGCCACGGGTCTGTTGTCTTGTCAATTGCATGCGCTTTACAGCACGGTTACAGATGAAATAAGTTTTAAAAAAAACTGTGAGTATGTACAAGGGCAAGGGGGACAGAAGGGGTCACTTATTTGTTTGCCGCCAACAACGGGTGACATTGCAAATACAAGCTGAATCCAAGTCAGTGGCTCAGTTAGAAATGCCATCACTACTGAACGAAGTGCCCACATCATATCGGAAGAGCTCTGAAATATTCATCAAGGAGGGCAAATAAGTCAGAAATGGATATTGCAGTGTCTATTTTTCATCGACAGTATTCATCGAGTTGGCAAGCAAGCGCTTGTTTTGGATGTGGACTCTCAGCCCAAGATCAAATAGTATTAGAAGATATTGGTACACACAAATCTCATAAGTTGCACTTTCTTCCGTCGAAGTTCTACATGTCTTTTTTTCCGTTCTAAGTTAATACCGAAAAGGATTTTTGAATGTGATGAAAGTAAAGACTCCCGTAGCATACCTTTGTAGTTACTTAAGCAAGTTGGTTTGGGAAGATGACAACTCGGAGGCTTTCGGTGTTGGCAATGACGCATACACGATAGTTCAACCATTGGATGATGTCTACAGTGGGAATCAGCAAGGTGGGCGCAGAATGGTAATTTGTGCGTGATTTAACTTAAAATGATGGCAGACTTGCGCAGCGGCTGTCACACTCTCTCTTCCCTCACCCTCTCGGGCTCAGAGGGAAGACGGAGTCATAATGACCATTGCATATAAATAAATTTAAATTGAGAAAAAAGTAAACAATGCAGACGGGGGGCTTACTGAAGCTTCGGGTGGAAGTGGTGTGCTTGCATTGGCTGAGCCACGGGAAACAATTTGAGTAGGTCGAGCTATTTTAACGACATCAATCCGATTTGGAACTCCGGTCTTTGATGCTCCTCCACCACCCGCAGCCAGAAGAATCTCAGAACTAACTGCTTTGAGTTGGTAGACCGGATAGGGGAAACTGTGTAAAATAGACTTATCTGGCATCCCCGAGTGCTTCATTTTTAATGCAGAAAATCTAGGTTATAAAAAAGAAATCGAATAGTGGGTTTTATGGCACACGGTATTAATTACTGAAAATGTTCAGTACCAAGCTGAAGGAGTCTTGACTTTTCGTATAAACCAAAGAAACCCACTTAAAATTGGTTAAATATAAAGCGCTTTTTCGGTACATTAGGTGAATAGAGAATTTTAAGCCAAAAGCATACATTGGGTAAAATACTCACAATTTTTCGATAAAAAATGGCAAAGTAGGCAAGTAAAAGCATAGACTTAGGATTAAAACACATAAGTATTAAGGAAGGCTGACACTAAGACATCCAAGAAGACAAAGATGGAAGCATTTTCCTTATTTAAAACAGGCCAGCTTTCGTTTTTCTGCTAATACATGCTACCCGAACTCAAAATAATGGACAGGATTTACATGCCCTCTGCCCAAAAGGAATTTGCGGAAAATTCCATTGGACCAACACTTGCACTGGCACAGTAGCATGGTAAACGGATGTCATCATATTGCAACCTCTCAGATATTCCATATGAAGGATTTCATCCAAAATTGAGCAAGGGTATATACGGTCGAAGAGCTCGCTAACATTGGTGAGGAGAACAAGAATACTCATCTCTGAATAATAAACAACTTCAAATCAAGGATTTGAATTTTAGTCTACACAAAGGAATAAGTGGTATCATAGCGAACCCCGCACGAATTCGGGTACCACGGTGATACAGATAATAAGAGGATAGTCTACCGCAGGTTAACCTAATGGGGGTAACGGGACGTGAATATAGTTCTTTCATAAATAAATAAACTTCAGTTTGACATTCAAGCGGTCATATTTAGTGGGAATTATAACCTAACTGACGCGTCAGTAATCCTACGGACGTATGTATCTTATATTATAAGCCTCATAAAAGTCCATTATCCATTAAAAACGCCATTTTGGAGTTGTAGAGCTTTCCGAGGGTTATATGCAGTACATAAACACAACAAAATCAGTTTAATCTTGTATTCCTACTACAGTTCGACACTATTTTTTTCGAGAGACACTGATATTTACTAGTGTGGGAATCGAAATTCACAATGGGAGTGAAAGCATAAGAAATATGCTGAACGCGCATTATACATAATTTGACTTAAGGAAATACACAAGGCTTATTGGTGAAATTGGGAAAAAATATAGCAGGGATTATATTCAGTTAGAAACCAAAAAACTATTTGCGAATACATAAACGTCATCAATACATTTCATAATAAGCAAACCTTTACTAACGCATTAAAACATTACCTAGCTTTGAATTGTATGGCACACGAGTTGTTGAAGTTCGTCAACAGTTCTAGGTAAGTAAAAAGGATTTATAATTCCCACAGCTGTATCACCGTAACTCAGGATTTTTATGCTCAGCAGAAATCTAGGGATGGCCATTTATTGGCTAAACTTTTATCAGACGGAACACAAAAACTTAAACTTCAGGACAGGTTGAGCATCAAGGGCAGGAAATCAACAATAAGGAAGACCGGGGCAAACTGATTAAATTAAACATTGTCTTATACCATTGCTCTTCACCTTGACTTCAACAAATAATCAAGCCTTTAATAATCAGCTTGTAGAGATTACCTCAATTGCCTACGCCTATCTAGCGCGATCCTTACTTTGAAGCTACTTTAAATATTTTTGCGATGCTTAAGTGGACCGATACCGAACTTATGGACGGATTCTTAATCTGCTTTCGTAACTTTTTAAGTCGATTTTGAAGAATGTGTGGGACCATGGAAGAAGCAGCATTTGATATAATGGGCTTTCGTGGAATGAAATTGAGGAGGCCTTCTGTTAGGCCTTGCAATATATCGTGGAATAATTTAAATTATTATTTGAAAAAAGCTTCGCCAATCCAAAGTGCTTGTATAATTATTTAATAATTATTTGTTTAAAGGAGTAATGTCGAAATAGGTGGGTTTTATTTCTGGCTTTACATAGGAGGAGGCTGGAAAACAAAAACGAATTAATGCGTGATCACTTGTAAAAAGGTTTTGATGGAAATTCATAAACAACGGATGGACGCAATTAATAAAAATTAAACCTAAAATACTATCTTATCTAGTCGCTGAGATGACTAATTGAGATATTTTTGAAGCGTAAATCGTGTTCAACAGGGTCTCAAATTTTGGCGGAGAAGTATTTGCATGCCAGTTGATTTCTAGCAAATTAAAAGCTTCTACCATTATTTTGAGCTCAAACGGAGCTTCTATTACTTTTTAAAAGAGTTCACAGTGGAGGATTATAAACAAAGCCAATTATCGCTTTTTTTACTTGTGAGGGAGGATGACTGAAACGAAACAAGTCTTTCCGGAAAACGAAGAAATGCTAAGATTGCAAAGGGAATATACAATAGGCGATTAAATGTACATAAGACTACTACCACCACGTTTTTCACCGCGGTCTTGACGATATAAATTAAACTTATATTTAACATAGAAAGGCAGACTCATGGAATCTATTTGAACCTTACTGGACAATTGAATGATTTCTACCATCAAGCGAACCTAAAACGGGCCGTTAGTCAGCATATTTAGTTTGTTCTTTCATTTAATCACTAAACTGACATTCACACACGATTGCTCGCTCAGCTAAACAGAAAGCAGAGATGACGATGTAACAACTTGCAGAGGATTGTGTCCGGAGCATGAGTATCAAAAATGACTCTAGACTGATTGGTGATGTAAACAACCAACCTGTGCGTGTTTTTGACAAGAAAGTGAGCAAACCGACAGAGAGCACTAGTTTTGCTAGGAAACCAAAGACAGCTTGCTGGCAGTGTTCGGATGGCATTTTGTATCAGATTGTCCGTATCGCACGAGAAAGTATTACAAGTTTTCACCAATCAGTCACAAAGTAACACACTGTCGCGCAAAACAGTTGAGCCCAGAACATAGATGTAACGCAGTTGCTTAGTACGATTCACAGGTGCTTATGTGCTTAAACAGGAAACACCTGATCGTCAAAATTAATGGGGAACCTGCTAAGCAACAATTTGACACCGTTTCAGACATCACGATAATCTTCTTAGGCATGTGGGAGGCTCTTTTATCGCCAGAACTGAAACCAAAAGTCATCCGTGCAGTTTGAGGGTGTTGTCCAGGCAACTATAGTTTTCGAGGATAAAGCCTGTGTCTCAGACATTTACATCTCCAAGACTGAAAACGATCTGCTTGGGAACAAGATCACCTCACAGATGATTCTCTGGGGTCGAAAGTTCCAGGAGATATGCTGTGCTGTAAATATTATGGAAGATGACCTGAAGAAAAAGTACGTCAAACGGATGGAGCAATCAGTTTGAAAGTGCACAAAAACTACAGTCAGTTCACGGGTGAATTCAGGGAAGAAGCAATTATTCAGACAGAGTCGAAGAGTCCCATTTGCAATACAAGCAGCGGTCGAGGAAGAACTGGAGCACTTGCAGCAGAATGGCATATCTGCCCCTCAAATTATTCAGCGTGTGCTTTCCCGATAGTCGCGGTAAAGAAGCCCTACAGGAGAATACGGTTGTACGTAGACTACTCAATCGGTTTTGATAACGCGTGAGAAGACTATCGTTACCCTCTAACGACGTTGGATCCTATTTTTGCAATGCTGAATGGAAGAAAAGTTTTCTAAATGGTTGATCTCTCCCAAGCATACCTACAGTTACTGGTTGATGAGCCAACAGAGAAGCTGCTGACATTTAATACACACAGGGCTCTGTTCCCATATACTCGTCTCAGGTATGGCGTTAAAACGGCACACAGCATATTCCAACAGCTTATGAACAACATGCTTATTAAATCCCCCCAGGCTCGTTGCCTACTTGGATGACATTTTGGTCTCCAGCCGTACGGACGAGGAGCTGCTTTAGAGGCCTGATAAGATCATGGAAAATCTAATTGATTATGGCCTTACAATTAGCATTGAAAAGAGCGAGTGCCGTTGAAAATAAATTCTCTTCTTGGGATTTGTGGTAACTGAGGCAGGACGCTCACCATATCCAGGATGAATTGCAACATTCGAGAATGTGAATGAGGCCCAAGAATATACGGGGGCTACAATCAATTATGGACGTAGTCAGCTACTACTCACATTTTGTTGTGGGATGATACAACTAACTGCCGCCTTTAAACCGACTTCTTTGAAAGTTGAGAAATGTGAATGGTCTGCAGACTCTCAGGAAGCATTTAGTCAGTATAAAGGAGAAAATTAGTGAGTCAACTGTGTTCACACATTTCAAAGTCGATACAATTTTCTCGTCTTGAACCTTTTTGATGTTTTGGCCAAAAATCTGTGCCAGAAGTCACGTATGGATTAAATAAGATAGCGCATGATCACACATTGTCCGTATTTTACAAATATCAGCCTAGATGTGTTGAGAGACATTGGGATCGTTAGGCACACAACAATCGCTATCGGCTTAAAAAAGTAGCTAAATCATCTTTTTTTCGGATCCCTGCGATGAACGACCCCTACGGACTTCAGCAAACAGGCTTCCATCAGCAAGGAAGGGAGAACTACTGGCAAACTCGCTTCAAAGATTTAGTTGTTTTTTGGTTTTTGTTTGCCCGTTTTTTCGATTCTGAATTCGGTTCGGAAAAGTGCTTCTTATTGCACTTAGTAGACCAGTCGCTTGATAATTTAAGCTGCTCGGTCAAAATGAACGCATTCTCGTAGAGCTCTTACTGGGACGGGCAATGCAAATGGTAGTGACCCGACGACATGGGACAAAAAATCGCTGCCGCGACCAAGAGTAGAATTACTTACATCTCGATTAGCAACCGACGCTCTTGACCGCTCGGCCATGCCCGGGCAGCACGCAAACAAACAATTGTACCTACTCCAAAAATAATGATCCATCCCACCTTTGTTAATCGTTTTCGATTTCATGTGACAAAAACTTACCAGAAATACTCAAGACACTCTCAGCTGGTCGAGAAAACCACCAAACAGCACTATTGTAGAAAGCAGTGTTCTACTGAAGTTGACGGCAAGTAACATAAAAAGTGAAGGGCTGGCGCGCTGTGATGGATGCCAAGAACTCGCTACCAGAGTTTTGTCCTATGAAGGAGACCTCGATCTCCTCTCGGAAATAATGTCAACATTCATCATACATATCGAAAGTAAATCATGGGAACACGATGCAAAAGAGCTGAAAAACATTACTAAGCTGCTAAAAGGGCATTGGCTATCCATACTATCGACGGCTTTCTCCGGGAAAAATATGACGACACTGACCAAAAAATCAAACGAGCGCATATCATCGAGCTCCTAGAACGGTGTCGTTAGACATTCTTCACATTCAACGGCCAGGTCTACGAGCAAAAGAAGGGGACGCCAATGGACTCGCCTCTGTATTTAATAATTTTCGAAGCAGTTTTACAGAGGCTTGAGCAGCTGGTTTTCAGCTCGTACTCCCCGAAGTTCTGGGCCAGATACGTCGACAACTCGTTCGTTGTAATCAAGAAGTATTACTTGCAGGCTTTCAGGGCATTGTTGTTATTAAGCTTTACCGACATCCAGTTTACCATGGAAGAAGAATTCAGCAATAAGTTGCCCTTCCTTGACGTTCAAGTAACAAAGCTGGCAGACGGGAAGATAAGGACAACGGTCTACCGTAAGGTAACAAACACTACACGCATCCTCCATTTCTGAAGCAAGCACCCTGTTGGTCACAATCTCAGTTGTATCAAAACCCTCTTCCGATGTCTTCAAACACACTGCAGCGACGACAGTGGGAAGAAAGAGGAGATGGAGTACTTACATGTCCTTTTAACAGCCAACGGTTATCAAAAGTCCTTCATCCGCAAGTGCCTCAGGAAGCCTCCGTTTGAGCGGTCGAGCGAAGAAAAGCCAAAGATTTGGCTCACAATCCCCTACGTGAGGAACGTTTCAGAGGCGGTGGGAAGAATCCTAACAACTTTTTGGATTGGTGTGGCTCATAAACCAGAACGCACCATCATACAGCAAGTCCTGAAGCCCAAAAACCCGCTACCAGTAACAGAAGAATCAGCAGGGGTCTACAGCATACCATGCCGAGATCGTGATGCAATATATGTTGGTGAAACGGGTAAACGCCTGGGCACAAGGTTGCATGAATAACAACTTGCAATCAACCGTGAATTTTCAAGCTGGTTACACCAACCCATGGTCAGATGAAATGAGAAGTTAGAGTTGGGATTGTCACTAAGGGGTGTTTAGGGGCACAGAGGTTAAATCAACAGACTTACGCCCTGGGGGGTTGGGGGGCATGAATCGTGTTACGATAGTTGTCGCATTGACGAAAGGGGTGCTAAAGATTTGATAGTAAGTCATGTGGCGGGAGATGCAGAATCCGTGAGGTTACACTTGGCTGGGCACGGATTAGCAGTTGTTTTTTTTAAGGTGGGTGCAAGTCAGTTGACCGTGCACGCAGGCCTTTGTAATGCGCCTCCAGATCGACGTGGCGGTTGATACTATTTGTGCTGGAGTGCCAAGCTTCGAGGAATTCGTGTGCCTGATTGGTGCTAGCCATGGCGACCACTTCAGTTCCCTCCCATTTGAATCGGTGAGCGCAATCAACGGCGTGCGCAAACACGAGAGACAAGGGATCGCGTCGGCGGATGGCCAGTTTGTGTTCGTTTATGCGGGTCTCGAGTCGTCTGTCTGTAGGGCCTACGTAAGCGCAAGTGAAATTCGACCATGGAATTCGGTAAATAACATTGGTTTGCTGCTCTTTGGGTACGGGATCTTTAACACGTGATATTGCTGCCCGCAGGTAGGACGCTGGCTTGTGAGCGATGCAGATGCCAAATCGGCCTAATTGTCGGGCGATCTTTTCCGAAACTGCATGTATAGCAATGCATGGAATTTCCTCGGTACTAATTCTCCATTAAAACTCTGATATTGTGGTTGCCGGCGACATCGGAGACAGATTTTCACGAAGCTCATCAGGTATTCGTTAGATCGGAATAGTTGGTATAAATAAGCAAATTCTTTTTTAGTAGATACTCGCTGTTACACTACCGGAAGGTGCGGTAAAAAAAGAGCTTGAACGCAGATTCTTTTGTGGGCAGCAGGAGGATCGCTGCCATATTTGAGGATTATTTCGGTATTTGAGTCTTTTCTGTGGACGCTGGTTGCGAGCTTGCCATCACTCAATCTTCGCACAGTGACATCGAGAAACGGGAGGATGTCACCTTTTGCTCCTTCGCGAGTGAATTGTATAGTGGGGAAGACACCATTAAGACTTTCATGCAGCCGTTTCACTTCACAGTTGTTAATGACCACGAAGGTATCATCTACGTAACGGAGCCACATTTTCGGCCTGAGGTTTTGAACCACAGCTTCTTCTAGACGTTCTAAGACTAGCTCGGTAATTAGCCCCGTTATCGGTGAACCCATTAGAATACCCTTTACCTTCAAATCGATGAAGACGATTGTGAACGTCAGATATAATCGCACTCAGAACACGAAATCCGTATTTGCAAGCGAGCAATCTCCCAGCCTCATTGGGCAGTGTGGGTTTAAAGCGAAGAGACTTTGGAAGGATGCCATGAGCATGACAGCGATGGAGGAAACTCAGCTGTTCAAGGTTACCTAGTCGCAAAGTTTCAACCCCTATGGAGACTTGATCTGGGTGTCAATTGGAAAGATTTTTTTGAAAAAGCACCAAAACGAATCTCCGAAGACATGATTGCCAGCCTGAAAAGGAACTGTGTCACACCAATCAAGACTCATCCTTTTTCACGCGGCGATTCATTTGTCGGCGAAATTCTTTACCTACGTACGTTGTGCATTCCGCCAATGTGAGTACGTTCAAGAAATGTCTGGATAATCATCTGTTAACGGTCAATACGAATTTCCCACAACGCGAGGTAACTATAAGCATCCTACTCGATTGATTTCAATAGGTCATTTTGTTTACATTAACTATGACACTGACGAAAAGTTCGTGGTGTGAATGTTATTTCGCAAATGCCACATCTTTTCAACATATACACTTCATTATTAGTTTTATACATTTTGCATACGAAAATGACTTGTAAAAAATTTTACATCTTAACTATTTTAATGGAGTTTTAAAGGTTTTCTGTCATTTACTTCAAATATACTGATTGAGACGGTGTCGAGGAAAGTCACGAAAATAATGTTTCACCGATTATTTTCCCTTAATGTCTAGATGTAGCCATTTCTGGCTTATTGGCTATCATCAGCCAGCCAAGGTATGACTGAATTTGTCGGTATTGTTAATCTGCCTTTACTACTACTAAATGTGGAACTAACCACATTTAACATTTACTTGCTCATTGGAACCCTTGCAACTCTCATCAGTCATAATAAAACTGTGAATTTAAAAAATCATAAAATTATCATAGGTGAGATAACCTTTGTGAGACCCAATGAAAAACTTTCCAAGAGTACGTTAACTACTATATCCTACCAAGTGTTTGAGACATTTAAGCCGAAATTTATTTTGTGAAACGTTTTTCTTCGACTACATTTGAGAAACTACATTCAGCAGAGAAGAACAAGAGGAATTCCTCAAGGTGGATTCGATCGCGGTCATTAATATTCCGCCTTGCGTTGGAGTCATTGCATAAAATGAAGCGATCACCAACCATCATAGTCCCAGTGGAGAAAAGGTCCCGTACTGAGTACAATATCGTGTAACAAGTCTTCACCATCTGGAGAACCCGTCAATAGATGCAAGCAAACGGTATTCGTCGAGGTGAGTTCCATAGCGATATATTTTTTTTTTTGCATTTCAACTATCACGTAAAAGAAACTGATGGATGCCAATAACTACGTTAACCATCACACGGAAGTTTTCTGTGAGATCCAAAATGCCATTTTATGCACAAATTACTTGAGTCAGGCGTTTTTGGTCAACCTGTAAGCCCGACTTCCGGTCACTGTCCCCGTTTGAGTCAAGAGCATTCATCCATAACTTACAGTTTGTAGCTACGACCCGGTCTTCACATACGCTGTCAAATGTCAGTGCTCTTCATTTCTTTGGCTTATGATGCACATTTGATCAGGAGGTTTTGCACTATCTTGAGTGCATAACCTACTTTGTCCGCCGTCCACCGGCCACGATCGTGCCTTAACTCTAAATTGTATGCCAGCTTAAATATTCTGGCTTTCCGCGAGTTGGACTGAACCAATAAACCTGGACAAACCATAAACCACAACGTGGGTCCCCCTCTGATATATCCAGTTCTTATAATCAGTGCATTGGTATTCGCGCTGGATGCACGATTAGACCTGGCGCATACTTCTGCTTTGCCCCGTCCCGGCACATTTACACACCGTATGGGCCTATTAGGACACATGCGCCTCCACGACAACCTCCGGTTAACCACCGGAGGCTAAGCTACATCAGCACACGCTACCTACAGCAATGCATACAACACCCTCACAATCACCATTTACCAGAGTATACAAGAGAAACCGTGGCTGGGAAGGCTGCCAATCTGACGCTTCCACCAGACCACGCCGTCGGCTCAGTGTATGTGCTGTGTGTGTCGAGTGGCTGACCAGTGGACTGGGAGTCAGACGGCGATGGCTGCTCCATATCCCTGAGTTTTGTGAATCCTGGTGTGTGCGTTATGGGGGCCAGGTCGTGCTGTGGCACGCGAAGACGGGTACGCCGATCCGTCAGCCAATGCGCCCACTCCCACATCAAGCAAATGACCGGCTCGGATAGTGTCTGATGGTGGGGGTTGAGGAGAGAGTGAGGTTGACAGCTCAGCGCATGTTCCTCACTATAAACAATCTGGCGCGCTTGAAACTATCACGGTGCGCTAAAAGCCGTGGCTTGGAAGGTTACCAACTGACGGGATAACTCATTGAATATTTCATATGGTATCGATTAGATTGGTTAGGCCCGTGTCATCATTACTACGTTCTGGAGGAGTGTAGAGACATCCGATTAGTATGTTTTTGTGCAACAGGGATTTTATTGTGGCAAATTATGCTTCGCCAGGAAAAGTCTCATATGAAACATGAAAACTAATTTGTTCAATGGTATTTTTGATGTATATCATCCAACCTCCGCCTCGTTTATTAATGCGATATTACTGATAGAAATTGTAGTATTGGGACAAATAGCGAAACATTCTATGTTAATTCATTCACGCATGTTTCCGTTATTCAATCTTTATCGGGATTAAAGGCTTCAAGGATATCCTAAGGTGTGGCATTTTATGTACTATCCTTCTGGTAGAAATAAGGGCGATACTTATGATGTCACTAATGAAATAAGCCAGCTGTTTGTGAAAAAAATGATTTTTAGTGTTTTGATTGTGCGATGGGCTAACGGAAGTAAATTGTGTTACTGTTGGAAGGTATGGTGATGTGTATAGTGAGATATTAGTGAATGGAAAGTCACCAGCGCCCCGGATCAACACCGCCGATCCGCAGGCCCTTCCAACATGCTCGCGCTGTCATCGCATCTTGCGCGCGCGAATCGACCTGTTCAGACATCTTCAGACGCGATGCACCAACAATCCAACGATTACAACTTCTACATCAAATTCTGCCAACCCTCCTTCAGACTCCCCAACCTCACTCCTGGCATTAATGACATTACCCCCACTATCATAGAGAACACATCCCAATACTCATCGCTTGTTACCCCTACCAACGCAACCACGACTGTCTTTGCCATCCCGCCACCGTCACCAACACCAGTACCCCCACCAGCGATGGGGACTCTCTTAAACTGTCCTCAATGCGACCGCACATTCACCTCACGAATCGGCCTGGTCAGTCACTTGCGAATCCATCGTACAGAGACTAGTGAACCAGTGCCTAGAGCACGAACACACAGCAAAGAACGCCAACTCAATTGCCCTCACTGTCCTCGCGCATTCAATCATCGCATGGGCCTATTCCGGGTCACACGTGCATCCATGAAAGTGGAGATTTACCACAATGCCGACAACACCGATACCCCATGCACACCCTCCGCTCCTGCCATTCTTACCGTTACTGCCACCACCACTAACATGGAATGACATGCACCCGCCAGCCTCTCCCGATTTCCTCCTGCCCACACTGCGCTCGCAGCTTCAAACGCATGCATCGGTCTGGTCGG